>PVKV010003264.1:0-130386 GCA_004027835.1 Alouatta palliata
TCACTGAAGTTTCTTATTACCCACCTTCTGAAGCCTGATTCTGTCGTTTCATCACACTCATTGTCCATCCAGCCTTGTTCCTTTGCTGGTGAGGAGTTGTGATCCCTTGTAGGAGGAGAGGTGTTCTGGTTTCGGGTGTTTTCCTCCTTTTTGCGCTGGTTTCTTCCCATCTTTGTGGATTTATCTATATGTGGTCTTTATGGTTGGTGATTTTCAGATGGGGTCTCTCACTGGATGTCCAGTTAGTGGATGATGAAGTTATTTCTTTCTGTTTCTTAGTTTTCCTTCTAACAGTCTGGCCCCTCTGCTATAGGACTGCTGAAGTCCACTCCCGGCCCTGCTTGCCTGGGGATCACCTGCAGCAGCTGTAGAACAGTAAGGGTTGCTGCCAGTTTCTTCTTCTGCTATCTTTGTCCCAGAAGATTACCCACTAGATGTCAGTGTGAGCTCTCCTTTATGAGGTGACTCGTTGGATATACGGGGGTCAGGGAGCTGCTTGAGGCGACAGAGTATTCTTTATAGGAGCTCAAGGGCTGAGCTGTGAGCTCCGTTGTTCATTCAGAGTTGCTGGGCAGGTACGTTTAAGTCTGCTGCAGCAGAACTCATAACCCCCTTTTTTTTTCCCCCAGGTACTCTGTCCGGGGAGTTAGGGTTTTATTTATGAGTTTCCCTTGTGCTGCTGCGTTTTTCTCAGGGCTGCCTTGCCCAGCGATGAGGCAGCCTACTCACTGCCTGCAGAGGCTTTGCTGAGCTGGTGTGGGCTCCGCCCAGCTGCCGTGTGAACTTCCCTGCAGTCCAGTTTATACCAGTGTAGTTAGAACTGCCTCTGCAATGGCAAACTCCCTCCGTAGTGGCAGACTGCCTCTATAATGGCGGATGCCCCTCCCCCACAGAGCCAGACCGTCCTGGGTTCAGCTGTGCTTGCTGTGAAACTCTCGATCCAGAATGTTTCTGATGGCTGTTTTTTTTTTTTTGTGGGGGTGGGACCAGCCGAGCCTGATCACCTGGCTCCCTGCCTCAGAGCGTCTTTTTTAGTTGAATGGTCGACTGTCTCCCAGGTTTTCCATCCGCCTGTTGAAAAGGTGCCGGGATCTGTGTGATTTCCTGTGCGGTGACCCACTGCGCCGGCTGAAACCGCGGGTGCTGACTTTTTTTGCCTGGGAAATCTCCTGGCTTGGTTGCCTATTTCAGTCCCCTTTTTTAATCAGATGAATGGGCAGCTCTGCCTTCCCGGAGCTCCAATTGCCAGCTAAAATGGCACCCAGATCCACATATTTTGTATGGGAACCTCTGCGCCGGGGCACCACTCCAAACAGCGGCGGTGAAAACAGCCGCACCAGCGAAAACAGCAGCGCCGGCCGCGCCAGCGAAAATAGCCGCGCCGGCCAAACCAGCTGCGCTGGCGACCCATGGGGTTCCTCCCCCTGGGAATATCCTGGTCTGTGGGCAATAAAAATCCGTCTGGGAATGTGGCGTCCACTCACCCTCCACGCTTTCACTGGGAGCTGCAATCCTCAGCTACTCCTAATCGGCCATCTTGGATCTCCTTCCTTTATCTTATGTATCTGATTTCCCTGTTTTATCTTATTTGCTCTTCTCTCTTCCACACCACCACTTCTCTCTCAACTTGAGAATTATCCTTGGAATAAGCTCAATTATTCAGCAAGTATGTATTCATCCACTCTGTGCAAGATGCTCAAGTAGTGTCAACCAAAACACACCTTTCACTGTTTCTCATAAAGCCCGCAGTCTAAAAATAACTCAGGAATTTTATTGAACCATTGGCATATTTTTTTAAAAAAATTACGTTTGTATAGAATTACCATTTCCAATTGCAAATTTATAAAATGACTATCTGTGGTGGAAGACAATTATGGAGATGATCAAAACATTTAGCAGGGGTTTGTTATCTAGTCTGTGAGGGTTCGGGAAAGCTTGAATGATGTTTAAGCAGGCAAAAGGGGATATAGATATAGGGGTCAGATTGGGTGTGGTGAATGTGACAAGATAGAGACATGGACAATTGATGACATTGAAAGGTATCTGTGAACTGAACAAATAGGGGTCTTGTATGTATTGCATGTTTGTGTTTGTTAAATACAGTGAGTTCTAAATTTCTCTTCGAAGAGTCAGCATGCCAGTATGTTCAGTTTCTGTGTTCTTTGTTCTCCATTTTAAAGTTTAACATTCTTGTTCTCTTAATCTCCTTGCCTCTAGTATCAGTAAGCAACCTTCCCACCAGCTCTAATCCGTAGTTCACATCTGTTCCTCTGGTTACCTGCACCTATTCCTCTCACTGAAACCACATGTCCCCCCGCATATCCTCCTCCTCCTCATCCACATATTTAGATTCCTGACTCATCCTAGTCACCTGCTCCATCCTGAGTAACTCCCAGTCTCCTGCTGTAACCTGAGTCACCTTTAGTCACCTGTTTTGTAACCATCTTTCCTGCCAAAACTGCTCACCCTGCCACTCTGGCTCATACCCCTGCTCTCTTTAAAATAGCCAATCAGAATTAGCTTAGCGTGTGTGGCCCAATGTTTATTTCTAATAAAATTTGGGGGCCGATCTGGGATTCCTATTGTCCTCTGGGGAGGGTCTAGACCTCTCTTGTGAGGAGGCACTCTCCACTGCCTCATTGTGGCAGCCTCATGAGTAAGGAATTGAGACCCACTCAGTGTGATGAAAAACCCAGACTCTCAGCAATGCAGGAAGAAACAGACCAACAACTTGGGGAAAGATGATCATATACTGTGGTGACCAGGTAACTGTGCACACACCAAGGTAAGAAATGTCGCAAAAGCAACAAAGTATTTCCATGGTGGTTGGGACCAAGGTAAGACAAGCCATGGGGGATGTGAAGTATTCCTTGGTTAGGACCAAAGTAAGAAAAGCCATGGGGGTGGTAATGTATTCCTTGGTCGGGACATACCAAAGGAAGAAAAGCCAAAGAGTTTTTCTTGGTTGGGGTGTCTTGGAGGTTAAAAAGAGGCAAGAAATCTCTATTGGGGGGATTGAGCCTCACACAAACCTTCAGTAGTAGGGAAGGTGAGAAATTTCCAGGGGACATTGGGCCTCAGCCCAAATGGGGAGAAATTTTCAGTAAGGGAAATTGAGCCTCACCACAAAACCATCAAGATGGGAAATACCCCAACTAAGGTAGGAGATTAAAAGAATAAAGCTACCAATAATTTCCCCCAATAGTCCCCTAGGCCTAACGTTATAATATTAGAAAGATAAAAAGACATATAAAATTACTAGGAAGACTCAAAGAGCAAATGAGAAAATATGCAGGTCTAGAATTAGAAGACCACCCCGCCCTCAAATGAGGGATGTTAAAGCTTCATTTTGTAAGTAATAGTTGGCCAGATATTAACAAGAAATTACAAAAGATAGAGAACTGGAATGATAGACCTAATGAAGAGCTTCAAAGAGAAGCCCAAAAAGTATATGTAAGAAGAGATGAAGAAAATCAAAATCAGAAGGCAAAAATTCTGCTGTCCACCACACTACAAAGTACTCAAGGGGCCAGAAACTGTAAAGAACTTAGACCCCTATTCTCCAGGCAATATAAAGGATATGAAAGAGTAAAGCTAGGAGATTCAAAGGTAGAAAAAAAATTTAGAGGAGACAGAAGTGAAATATAAAAACCAGTAAGCTAGTATCAAATTTCTGTTAAACAGGAACAAATCTATTAGGAAGAGATTTAACAGTAAAATTAGGCTTAGCCCTCCAAATCAATCATAGAAAGTTCCTCCTTTCCCTAAGCTTGCTCACCATTATAGACAAAGAACACACTCATCCCGACGTATGGTCAAAAAATGGGAATCAAGGAACGTTACAGATTCCTCCAATTCATGTTAAATTAAGAACCCCTAGGGGAGTAGTAAAGAGAAAGCAATATCCTATTACTTTAGAAGCCAGGGTAAATTTAAAATCTATTGAAGATCTTCTCTGTGATGGGCTTCTTAAACCCTGTATGTCTCCTTATAACACTCCAATACTGCCAGTAAAGAAGCCATATGGGTCATATTGGCTAGTGCAAGACATTAGTGGTATTAATCAAATAGTCCAAACTACACACCCTGTTGTTCCTAACCCTTTTGCTATTATCAGCAGGATCCCATACAGTCACAAGTGGTTTTCAGTAACAGATTTAAAATATGCCTTCTGGGCTTGTCCATTAGCAGAGGACAGCCGGGACCTATTTGCCTTTAAGAAGACCCTCACTCCAGTCGAAAACAACAATACCAATTGACAGTCTTGCCCCAAGGGTTTACAGAGCCTCCATTTTATTTAATCAAATATTAGAACAAGTTATTTAATTAGCAAAGGTAAACAGAAAATTGATCTTTAATGAATTGAAGGTGTCATATCCTTTCCCCTGACAGAGACTAAACAAGAACTTAGAAAATTTTAGGATTAGTTGGATACTGTCATGTATGGATAAACTCTTATGCCCTAAAAACAAAACCCTTATACAAAAAGCTCAGGCAGGATGGGCCAAACCCCCGCACCAGAAATCTGACAGGTGAAAAGATTAAAGTACCTATTAGTAACTTCCCCGTCCTAGCTTTACCCTCCTTAAAGCAGCCATTCCATCTTTTTGTCAGTGTAAACAAGAGTGTAGCCTTAGAAGTACTTATCCAAAAGCACAGAGGCCACTGGTAACCTGTAGCCTTCCTATCAAAAATTCATAAACAAGTAACCCGCGGATGGCCCAAATGCATTCAATCCGTAGCAGCAACTACTTTGCTAACAGAAGAAAGTAGAAAAAAATTTTTGGAGGAAACCTCATTGTGAGCACACTTCACCAGGTCAGAACTATCCTAGGTCAGAGGGTAGAAAGGTAGCTTACTGACTCAAGAATCTTAAAATATGAGCCTATTCCATTAGAAAAAGATAATTTGACATTAACCACTGATAATTTGCTTAACCCATCAGGTTTTCTAACAGGGGATCCAAATCTAAACAGAGAGGCACAAATGTTCAGATGTAATTGATGACCACACAAAGGTTTTACCAGACCTAGGAGAAACTCCCTTCAGGACTGGATGACACTTATTTATAGATGGTTCCTCCTGGGAGATTGAGGGGAAAAGGTGCAATGGATATTCAGTAATTGATGGAGAAACTCTTAAAGAAATAGAGTCAGGAAAATTGCCTAATAATTGGTCTTCCCAAACTTGTGCGCTGTTTGCTCTCAAGCAAAGCCTTAAAGTACTTGCAGGAACCATCTATACCAATTCTAAGTATGCCTTTGGAGTGGTTCATACATTTAGAAAATTCAGACTGAGCAAGATCTCATCAAAAGTAAAGGTCAGGGTGCTGTTCATAAGGAGCTAATCACCCAAGTGTTGAATAACCTTCAATTGCCAGAAGAAATAGCTATTGTCCATGTCCCTGGACACCAGAAAAGCCTTTCTGTTAAAAGTTGAGGAAAATAACCTAGCAGATCAGATAGCAAACAGGCTCCCAATTCTTCTAAAATGCCTATTTTTTACTTCACACTCTACCTTCCTCCTCCTACTGTGATTCCTATTTTCTCTTCCACTGAAAAAGAAAAACTAATAAAAATAGGTGTTACAAGACCAAAGAGAAATGTTATCCAAACCCCTCACGAAAGAAGTCATCTCTCACCTGCATCAAGGGACACATTGGGGGCCCCAAGCCATGAGTGACACAGTCCTCAGAGTTTATGGTGCATAGGAATTATACCCTGGCCAAACAGGTTATAGACAGTTGCTTAGTATGTAAGAAAACTAATAAACTATAAAAAGATTACCCCTCTGGCCAAGGAGTCCAAGCTTAAGGCCATTCCATAGTATCCAAATTGATTACACAGAGATGCCTACAACTGATTGTTTAATATATTTATTAGTAATGGTAGATTACATTACTAATTGGGTATAAGCTGTTTCCTTTTCAAGTACAGCTGCTAATAATATAGTTAAGGCATAAGTTGAAAATGTTATACCCAGGTTTGGATTAATAGAAAACATTGATGCAGGTAATAGGACTAATTTCAATGTACATGTCATTAAAAAAAATTAGCCCAGGTACTGGATATAACATAGGAATATTATACTCCCTAGCACCCACCTTCATCAGGAACAGCAGAAAGAATAACTTTAAAAAGCCACCTTACCAAATGAGTCTTAGAGACTTCGTTGCCATGGACTAGAGGCCTTCCCGTTGCCCTGTTGAGAATCCAAACTGCTCCTCAGAGAGATGTTGGCTTATCCCCTTATGAAATATTGTAGAGATTGCCCTATTTGCACTTCACTGCTGACATTCCCAAGTTCAAAACAAAAGATCAGTGTCTCAGAAACTGTATTATTGGTTTATCTTCCACATTCTCTTCCTTCAGAACTAAAAGTCTTTTAGCACAGGCTCCACCCCTGGAGTTCCCAGTATATCAACTTAAGCCTTGGGGATCACATCCTCATCAAAAGCTGGAAGGCGGAGAAGCTCAAACCAGCCTGGGAAGGACCTTAGTGCTCCTAACTACTAAAACTGCAGTCTGGGCAGCAGAAAAAAAAAAAATGGACCCACCACACCCAAGTCAAGAAAGTGCTGCCCCCTCCAGAGTCATGGCAAAGTTCCAGGGAAAAACTACCAAACTAAAGCTAAGAAAAGTTTAAGCCTCTTTCATCTATTCTATTACTCCTTCTTTCCTCCTTCTGTTGCTGACTACTTAGTTATTAATGTAACCAAGTCAATTTCACCTCAAACAATTACATTTAATGCTTGCCTTGTTTTACCCTGTGGAGACTTGTCAAGATAAAGACAGCTCTCCACTTCAGAAAAGTACCTCTGTCCTTCCTGGCTCTCCTTAAACTGGACATTAGTAAATCGAGGTCATTTAGTCTGGGAGATTTCAATGAAGACCCCAGTGTCAACTGGGAGTCTTGCCCTCCTGAAACAGAATTTGTATGCCATAGTTGGTCCAAAGTTCTGTGGACCACAAAACGGCAAGGATGGATTGCCGAAACCAGTAGTTGTAATTTCCTAAAGTCATACATTCATTTTACAGACAAAACAAAACAAACAAACAACAAAAAAACAGCTTCCCCTAACTGTCAGCTAAACTAAGGGCCATCCAGTGCAGGTGATTATCTTAAAACCTCAAACCTCTCCCCCTTCTTTAAGCTGGTTTCCTTCTTTAAGCCAGTTTTATGAAATGGGGGCTGAGGTTTCAGGAGCAGACCCTATCAGATTGTTTAAAATATGCTTCATTGCTCCCCAACTGCCTGCACCTTTCCCTACGCCTTCGTCCAGAACTTCCCATGACAAAACTGTTGTTCCTCCTCTGTCTAATGACAAGGCCAAGGTAGATACTGTAAAAGTCAAAGACCTAAAACAAACTTTGGCGATTGAGACAGAATATCAAGATACAAATGCCTGGTTGGAATGGATCAAATATTCCATCCACACATTAAACAGAAGCAATTGTTATGCTTGTGTGCATGGCAGGCCAGAGGCCCAAATTGTCCCCTTGCCATCAGAATGATCCTCTAGTCAACCAGGCATAGGCTGTGTGGTAGCTCTTTTCGAGGATTCCAGAGCCTGGGGTAACAAGTCATGCCAAGCCCTCTCTATATATATCCTGAAGTTTGATACCCTATGGGTCATCCCCTGAGGGCCACCCAGCTTCCATCTCTTGACACTAAGTTCACTTCGTGTCTCTCATAACAAGGAGGAAACTTAGCATTCCTTGGAGAAGTAAAAGGATACAGTAAGCTTCAGACTTTTCAAGCGCTTACTAACCAGTCAGCCCTTGTTCATTCCTGAGCACATGTATGGTGGTATTGTGGTGGACCTTTACTGGACACTCTGCTAAGTAACTGGAGTGGCACTCGTGCTCTAGTCCAATTGGCTATCCCTTTTACCTTGGCATTTCATCAACCAGAGAGAGGAAAAATACAACATCGTAAAACAAGGGAAGCCCTTTATAGGTCTTTCAACTCTCCCACTTATTTAGATGCAATTGGAGTCCCATGAGGAGTACCAGATAAATTCAAAGCCCAAGATCAAACAGCTGCAGGATTTGAGTCAATATTTTGGTGGGTGACAATTAATAAAAACATAGGTGGGATAAATTATGTTTATTACAACCAACAACACTTTATTTACTACACTAGAGATGCTGTTAAAGGAATAGTTGAGCAATTAGGAGCTGCTAGCCAGATGGCTTGGGAAAATAGAATAGCCTTAGACATGATATTAGCAGAAAGAGGACGAGTTTGCATCATAATTAAAACTCAGTGTTATACCTTCATCCTAAACAAAACTGCCCCTAGTGACAGTATAACAAAGGCATTGCAAGGTATAACTGCTCTGTCCAATGAGTTAGCCAAAAACTCAGGGGTAAATAACCCCTTCACAGGGTGGCAAGAAAAATGGTTCAGTAAATGGAAAGGAATCATAGCATCAATTCTTACTTCTTTTGCAGCCATAGCAGGTGTACTCATTCTTGTCAGGTGTTGTGTCATATCATGCATCCTTGGGTTGATGCAAAGACTCATAAAACAGCACTTACTAAAACTTCTCTTAACTCTCCTTCACCTTATTCAGAGAAGCTTCTTCTTTTAGAGAATCAAGCAAAAATACTAAGCCAGGACATATTAAGGAAATTTGAAGTAAAAGAACTGTAAAATTTAAAAGTGGGGAGTTGTTAAATACAGTGAGTTCCAAGTTTCTCTTCAAAGAATCAGTATGCCAGTATGTTCAGTTTCCACGTTCTTCGTTCTCCATTTAAAGTTTTACTTCATCATTCTCTTCATCTCCTTGCCCCTGGTTTCAGTAAACAACCTTCCTGCCAGTTCTAACCAGTAGTTCACATCTGTTCCCATGGTTACCTGCACCTGTTCCTCTCTCCGAAACCACATGTCCCCCTTGTGTGTCCCCCTCATAACTCACATATTAAGAGTCCTGACTCATCCTAGTCACTTGCTCTGTTCTGAATCTCCCCTGGTTACCTGCTCTGTCCTGAGTCACCCCTAGTCACCTACTCTGACCTGAGTCACCTTTAGTCACCAGTTTCATAACCATATTTCCCACCGAAACTCCTCACCATTTCACTCATACCCCTGATCTCTTTAAAATAGCCAATCGGAATTAGCTTAGACTAATATACCTTCCAACCATAGCCAATAGGGGAATGACTCAGCAGTGGGGGCTACCTGCATCAGGGAGAAGAACCCCTTCTCTTCCCTTGTGTGCTCTTGCCGTTGCTTCATCCACAAGAAGCACCCTTCTATAGAAGTAAATTGCCTTGCTGAGAAAATTTGTATTCAAGTGCTATTTCTTTTGCAGCACTGAAAGTTTATTTCTAACACGTTTATATACTTCTTTGTGTACCATTTCTTCAGCTGTCTACCTTGTTTGTGGCTCATCACCAATAGTTTATGTGGCAAAAATTACCAAATATGTGAGTAAAGTTGGCACTATATAGAGAATATGTGTGGCATAAAACCAAATGAATAAGGGGAAAAGTGAAATACAAAATGGCAAACTGCTCCAGAGCTGTAGATGAGGCCGTTCTGGTATCTCCCATTTTCTTAGTCATTATTTATGTTACTCCTAATGAGATGGATGCTGCTTTTGAGTAAACTAAATTCCTGATCCATTCACCACACATCTGCCTGTGAGTATCTCACACACTATGCCTGGAATGCCCTCCTGGCCTGATTATGCAGTGTTTGTCTTCATACCAAATAGCAAATCTTTCCAATTCAGGGATTTTTTATTTTTGCCTCAAAGCTCGTGATATTTCAACTCCAGCCTGAAGTTGAGTCTTCTCGTTGTTGTCCATTGTACTATAAGCTATAAGCTGTTTATGTTTCTTTACATAATTTATAATCACTTATATTTCTATTTAAATTGTTTGAAGTTCACAATCCCTTTGTCATTCATACTGTAAGCTCTTAGAGAAAACTACTGTTAACAATTTAATTTGCTTGTTGTGGGTTTGCTTGCCTGAGGCTACTGCCAAATGTATCCAGGAACATTAGCAATTAGCAGCAGTTCCAAACCACCGTCATTTACAAGACAAAAACCAAACTGCACTATGATTACATAGAAATTAGAACAATCAATAGACATAGTGCTTCTCTCCATGACACATATGACCCAGTTGGTTATAAAATAGCATGTTAGTATGTAAGGTTGTACTCCTATTGTTTTTTATTTTTTGTTAACATACACATGAACTATGGCAAAGTATGTAAAAAGAGAACTGAGTAATAACTGCAGTTCTGGTTGTATATAAGTCCAGCTGTCTGATCTTCATTGAGACACCGACATCCTATGAATGTCAGCTTTCCCAGATGTAAAACAGGAGTAATCATACATGCTCTAATAGGGCTATTAACCAGATGTGAAAATTCTTTGGAAATGCACAATGTAAGGTATGATAGTAGTTATTAAATGCAGTAAAATAGCCACAGACATACAAATAGAACATGTTTAAAACAGTATTGGTGTTGCATCCATTTCCTGCAATTGGATGTAATCCTCTTTACAAAAGGAAAAAGACTGAAGCTTGCTGTGTAGCTTTCTCCTCGGCAGCGGTTGCTATGTGATACACATTTTTCCATAGGGAAAGCCTCAGAAAGTTGCATTTTCATTTTAGCTTTAGCTGTGTGGGATATTGGGAAAAGATTAGCCCTCTGTAAGAAATATACTGAACAATGCATCAAACCTTTGAAGGTAGTGAATCCATCAGATCGAATTTCCAGAATGTTTGATTTATCTTGTTAAAATTTGCATTATGTTGTAATAAAAATAAAAATAAACATTTAAGTAAATGTGTTGTTTGCAAAAATTAGCATTGATGTCATTAAGTTGCATTCAAGGTTTTCCTTCAGAACTTTTGCTTACCAATGGGAAAATAAAATAAAATAAATTACGATAAATTTTGACCATCATTTAAAACACAACAACTGATTATCAAAGATGGGTTGGCTGGTTCTTGGCAGAATTTCAAAATGACTTTTACAAAATATATCAATACTGATAAATAAAATAATTCATCGCCTCACCACTCTAGTGATAAACTAATAAAACATATAATCCCAATTTTCGGCGTAAGGATACTAAAATAGAAAGGTTATTACATGCCGTAGGCCATTCTGAAAATCACTGTCTGAATAGGAGAAAATAGAACTTTGGCATTCTGGCTCCTAAGAATAAAATAAGGTCACTTATTTTTTCTATTTACAGTATCTAATGTGATTTATTTACTCCATTACACATGTTATCTCTATTCTCCTCTGCTCAAATCACTTAATTTCCTTCCAAATAATATTTAAGGTAGGAAAGCAACTTAATCTGCATGTGGAAGCATGTTTATAGGCTGCCTAATCTGTATTATTTGATTAAGTTACAAATAGTATAATTCAAGAGAAGAGGCAGATTCTTTCCTGCAAAATGAAGAAATTATTTAATTTGCTATTTCTCTTTACTTGATAGGCCATCAAAGCCTGACTTTCTAAAAGGGACCTGACGTCCATTTCTGTTTTGCTTGTTTAATGCTATTCTCTGCACACTGGCTGCTATTTTGTTTGTTTTTAGGTGATAATGTCTGTGTTTCAGTGCAGTGAGTAGGTGGAGCTCCTGCTGCAGCTGTTAGATTATCACCTGGTGTGCCTGGTCTCAGAGTTGGCTTCATTCCCAAAAGGCAGTTGGGGAGTTGGTCACACAGCTGCTCTACATGGAAAACAAAAGAGTCTGCTCCATTCTCTACCATCTCATTCAGCCTTTGCAGGATTATTACACATTTTATATGCTGTTGTGTGTATCTATAAAAAATGTGCTTTAGTGAATTGTGAAAATATATTCTTACATTTTATATGACAGTTGGTTCTTAATTGAACATAGTTTATAATAGTATTCCCCACCCCTACCCTGGTGTTTTGTGTGTGTGCATATTATATATATATATAATCATTCAAACATTTAATTTTATAAATTGAGCAATAATACATAACATTGGGTAAATGCTCCCTACTGGTTTAATTATCTAAAAACATGTGTTATAAGAAGAAATAGTTTATTTTCTTAACAGGATTTGACACACCAGCTAGCCTAACCAGATTTATATTACATGCAAGACAAAAAAGGCAATAAAAAGAAGGAAAAGCTGAAAATGAAAGCTTACTTGTAGGTCAAATGAGGTGAGGAGAAAAATTTTTATTATGTTTCAGTCCATTAAGTAAACAATTTCTCTATTAGTGCGTGGCAAACTGAATCTGGGTCATCAACACTAGCTTTAGAGAGGAACAGATTGATTTATAAAGGAAGGTTATAAGCGAATTTTCATGACCACGCTAACCAGTTCATTTAGGTCTTGAAAGCTGATAGTTTCATGAGAAGGGATGCCGAAAGAACAAAGAGCAGCAAGAAAAAGAAACCCAACTATACTTAAAGAAAGCAAAACTGAGGATGAAAGCAAAAATATGAAACTTAGAGCAAGCAGATTCAACTTGAATGAGAAAATGGAACAAAGTATACCTTTGGTTTCTTCAGGATCTGATAGGGAGTAATATTGTCAGTCAATAATTGATGGGACCCCTAAGCCCAAGCAATACATAATTGTATACATAACTGCAGTAGGTGATCTTTGATCATGTAAGTCAACTTCTGCACTGGACCCTCAGTACGTTTTTTCATTTGTTTGTTTTGAGACAGAGTTTTGCTCTGTCACCCAGGCAGTGCAATCTCAACTCACTGCAACCTCTGCCTCCTGAGTTCAAGCCTTTCTTCTGCCTTAGCCTCCTGGGTAGCTGGGACAACAGGTGTGTGCCACCACACCTGGCTAATTTTTTGTATTTTTAGTAGAGACAGCGTTTCACTGTGTTAGCCAGGATGGTCTCGATCTCCTGACCTCATGATTTGCCCGCTTTGGGCCTGCCTTGGCCTCCCAAAGCGCTGGCTCAGTATGTTTTAAGAAGATTCATTATAAAAAGTTCAATCCTTTGACATTGTTGAGTATTGGTTATCTCAGCTGCTTTATTAATCGTACTATGATAATGAGGCCATGGTGTTACATTTGGTCCTCAAGTGGACTAGGGAAATTTGTAGCATGTGG
Organism: Alouatta palliata; assembly: GCA_004027835.1. Lineage (NCBI taxonomy): Eukaryota > Metazoa > Chordata > Mammalia > Primates > Atelidae > Alouatta > Alouatta palliata. The sequence continues at coordinate 13,095 of PVKV010003264.1, forward strand.
TTTTTTAAAAAGCATTTTATAAAATTTTATTATGTTTATTATACAAGTTATGTTACTTGTAGATAAATTAGAATAAAAGAAAGATGAAAAAAATGCCCCTTTATTCTGATATTCAATATTATTCTTATATACTTTCAAACTTTCATATTTCATATACAAATATACATTCACATATACACATTGGATAATATACATAATTTATCAACAATTATTTTCATATATTTTAAACTTCTTTCAGCATCTGAATATATTTCTGTTTTAAGTACTCATCTTGAGTAACAAATTTAACCTCTTTCCAGCTTGATTTTGTCAACCTCGTTCATTGTGCAAAATTTGCTGAGTGCCTACTGTGCTCCAGGTAATAAATAACACAGACGAATTTCTACTGTCATGAAACTTACATTGTAGACAAACGATAAGCAAATAAAAAGACGCCAACAAAAAGACAGCATCAGTTCAGAGAGTTATAGCTGCTAAGAAGGAAATTAAAGAAGGCAATGTGGTAGAAAGTCATTAGTGTGAGAAAAAGTTTTAATAGTATTTGTCTAGGGATGTTGTGGAAATAATGTATATAAAATAATTAATATGATGTCTGGTAGATGTTAAGTACTCGATAAATATTAAAAATAACAACACTAGTGATAGTAAGAAAAATACATTACAGTAGTGCCCACATTGGAATATCATATATTATAGTCATTATATATATTATAATGACTATATATTATAGTCATTCTCCAGCCTCCTACTGTCCCTGCCCTAGTTACTCATCTTTTGATTGATGCTTTCTTTTTTCTGATACTTTTATTATTAATTGCAGTACCTTTATTAACTATTTTGAGTTTCTGGAGAATTAAAAATAATGTTAGAAGTTAAAAAAAGAAGGAAAACTAAAACAACATTAACTATATCACTCATTTCAAGTGCTTTTAAATCGTCTATATTTTAAGTGAATAAAAACAATTGGACTTGTCTGTTATAAACAGTAGAATTATTAAACTTCATAGCAATTTAGAGTTTACATTTTTTGCCAAAGTAGAAACATAGTTGGGATCAAGCAATTCTCAGAAGTTTCTAGGGAAAAACTCTTTCCTGCACCAACCCTTGGTTCTGCTGCTCAGAGAAAGCGGTTTACAACTCTTCCTGATGTTTTAATTTTCCTTGGTATTTATCTGTTTGATTCCTCTAAATATTCTCATTTCACTCTTAATTTCACATGTTTATCGAAGATCTCTGGTTGTATAGCTGAGGAGAGATTCTGTTGTGTCATCCTTCTTGACATTTATTTCCTTTCCCTTCTTCTTTTTAATAAGGTTACATTACAGATTAGGTTACACCATTCATTGCTGTTTATATTTAAGGACTCAGTAAGTATTTTCACTGCAGGGTCAAGAAGTGTATCTCTTGATTTCTTAGAATGAATAATTTTATATTTGCAATTTTTTTGTTGTTATTTCTCCAATTTTCCTTATTATTTGCTTTATATTCAGCTTTTCCCCACTTGAAAATGAGTTCCCTTCATGATACCACAATTGAATTCCGTAACTATTTTTCACTTTTAGTTATTAGAACAGTCTTACATCTTTTCTTTTAGAATCAATATTATTTAGTTTTTGTTTTTTTCTTTTATTTTTTAAAAGTAATTTCAACTTTTATTATAGATTTGGGGGTACCTGTACAGGTTTGTTATATAGGTATATTGTGTGATACTGAGGTTTGGAGTATGATTAATCCTGTCATCCAGGTAGTGAGCATAGCACTCAATAGTTTTTCAACCTTTGTCCCCCTTCCTTCCTCCTGCCTCTAGTAATCCCCAAAGTCTTTTGTTGCAATTTTTATGTCCATGTGCACTGAATATTTACCTCCTTTAGAAGTGAGAACATGTAGTATTTGGTTTTCTGTTCCTGTGTTAATTCACTTAGGATAATGTCTGTTTGCCTAATTTTCTATGTATTTATATTTTCCCTTATGCTTCATTGAAGCCATATAAGCATGTTAAAAGTGGTTTCCAAAATGTCAACATACAAAGTAATTATGAGTTTGCTGTTTCCATGATGGTCATCAACCCAGAGAACTCAGTCCTACTCCTATGTGGACTGGTAAATTTCCAGACGCAATGCACAATGCCATTTTGAGACTCCGTTTCCCATATCATGGGAATTCCTGTTTTCTTTTTCCTGTGTTAGTCTCTCTCCTTCCTGAGGGGCATATCTCCTATTGAGTTTCTAAGAAAAGTAATGAGAAAGAAATTTGGTGTTTTACATTTGATTGATGCATTTAATTGCATTTGGACTTCTAGACTAAAAATTATTTTCCCCTGGAATTTTTAAAGCACTGCTATAATGTCTTCCCAGTGTTGTTATTAAATCTATTTAAAAACTAATTTATAAATTCTTTTGATCACTTGTTTTAATTTTTAAAGCATTTTTAGAATTTTTAAAATCCATCATGTTCTGAGATACTATGATGATGCATTTTGTCATTGATTGTTATTATTTCTCTTTCTCTAGGGAATTATGTGAGCCTTTTCAATTAGGAGGCTCTACTCCTTCAGGTTTGGGGAAATTTACAAATTAACATTTCAATAATTTCTTCTCTTAATTTTTTCCCTATTTTCCCTTTCTTTGCTCTGCTTATTAGATGTGGAATCACTATTGATTCTTTAATTTCTATTTTTTCCTTCTATTCTTCCTTTACTTCATTTTTGCTCTACTATTTTGGAATTATTGATGTGATTCTTAATCTATTTTTTTTGATTCAAAAATAACAAATATACACACACGAGTATATGTATATATTTATTTAATAGGAGTTTTTTCTTACAATTTGCTTCTTAATCATAATATCCTGTTCTTTCTTTAAAGAAATGTATTTTTGTTATCTCTCTGAGAATATTAGGTTTGGTTTGTTAATTATTCTTTCCTCCTCCTCCTTCTCCTCCTCCTCTGTATTCTCTATTTATTATGATTTTTTCCTTATATTTACTTTGGTCTTTTTCTTTCAGACTACTCCCGTTCAGGCACACATAACAAGTTATTCTCTATAAGGCAAAGTGGCACATCTATTTTGAAAATTTCTATATCGCTTTTCATTGCATATTCAGTAGTTCAACTGGCAGAGAGAAAAGTTTCTCTGGAAGCTAGAAGCCTAATATATCCCAGACTCACTGATACTTCACTTTCTATGTTGTAACCTGAGACTAGCCCTTATGACTGAAGGAAAGACATTCTGTCAAAGGATTGCTGGACTTGTAGAAACACTGTGATCAGACATACTATCTGTCCAGTGGGAAGTAAAAGTGTCAAAGCGAAGATCACAGAAATTTCTCTCCCATCTCAGGAACATACTGGGATGCAATAATTCTTTGCAAGGCAAAGAAAAACAAGACAAATCTGATTTCTTACCATCCAGGGGAGAGAGGAGCCTGCCATTTTGGTCATACTTTTGGAAACTAGACACAGGAAAACTTTTCCAAGGACCATTGTTCCACAGTGAGCAGGCATATGCAAACCTAAGCGCAAAGACTGCAGGAGCTGAGAATCCAAAGAAAGAGGCTAACACATCCAGTTTCTGGTAATGAAGCATTTACTAGAGACAAACAAGTAATAACATCTCAGGCAGTTGTGAGATGGTAGATCCCCACACTCACCTTCCAGAAAGTAATCTGTGTATAGCAAGTTTTTAGGGTAAAATATAGACAGCTGGCCATGTCTTCAGACTTTTTTGCAAAGACTTGTGATCATGGGGGAGGTTAGATAAGTGTCCTTATGAGGGTTATCTATGGTACAGATATTGTTTATAGACCTTTCTGAAGAACACCTTGGTACAGGAGGTCAAACATCAATAATCATGATGGTTTTGCATCAAGATGGCATCACTCAGGCCGTGTAACAGGATGTTTTCCTACAGTCATGCAAATGACCAGCAGAGGCATAATTTTCTACATATGATTCCATGGAGATAAGTAGGATCTTGTCTCCATGGAGACAAGATCATATGTACTTGTCTGATCTGTTCTTTGCCAAATAGCCATTACATTTTAGGGACAGATTGGTTTATCCTAAAGAATGAGAGGTAGTTTGGTAGTTTAGAGTAGTCCAGCATGAGGCTGTTTGGATATAAAGCCATTGGTTAACACCCGTGTTAACTTGGGCAAGAAAGGCCAACTCTAAAGATCTTGGTTTATCTATTTCTAAGATGGGGATAATAATATCTAGCTCATAATATTGTCATGAAGGCTAAGTAAGATAATCTATTGAAAGTCTGTTAGAACAGTGCCTGTGTAAAAATCCAAAAGTTTTTAAGTTCCTAGTCAAAATGCAAAAGTTATTAATTTATATAGTAAAGGCTATAAATGAAGGCCAGGAGTGATTCCAAGTTAAGTATAGAATCTGTCACTTAGCTTCTACTTCAGTTCAATCCCTAAGGATTCAGGATATTATAAAGGTGACACTAGGCTAAAGCATTGGTGTTTGAGGATTATGCAGCTATAGAAGACTGCTTTAATGTTTTCTCAGTGATAAGCACTGCTGTGGATGTAACTAGGTTTAGAGTTATCTGTTCTCTAGACATGGGCATTTATAGCCAAGTAGAGGTGCCACCAAGCAATAGAAGTAAAGATTCCCATGGTTTGGAGAGTGACAAGGAATATCACCACAGTGTGTCAGTGCAGAACGGAAGAAAATCATAACATGCCTTGGGCTTTTTAAGACTAGTCCATGGAACACAGAAGAGTTCTCCTGTGAGAATTCCAAGATAGATCTATTTGGGAGGCAGATTAATGCTGCTGCTGGTGGTGGTGCCAGTGGGAGAGAATTCAGAAGGGTATGTTTGGAAACACTATATTTTTTTGTGATTATTTTATTTTACTCCTAGGATGAGCTGATTTGGTTCATGAGGATTATAACTAAAATCAATGGTTGTCTCTATCCACAGTCAGTTTGGAGGAAGTGAGTTGTATTTCCTTCTTTCTGTCAAGTGCTTCTCTGAAGTCCTTGCCTCTTTGGTGTGAACTTCCTTATTTTGAAGAATGTCATATATCCACATTTTTATGTATTATTTTCATAGATCTTTGGAGTTATAAGGTCAATACTGAGATCTGAATGTTGACAATTACATACATTTAAGACAAAATTTGAAAGTATTTTTTTAATTTCAATTTTTATTTTACATTCAGGGTGTATAGTGTAAGTGTGTTACATGGGCATATTGTGTGATACGTGATATTGTGAGGTTTGGGTAAGAATCCTATCACCCAAGTAATGAGCATAATACCCAGTAGGTAGTTTTTCAATCCTTACCTATTCCTTCTCCTCTCTAGGAGTTCACAGTACCTATTATTCCCATGTTCAATATTGTAGCTCCCACTTACAATGATAACATACAGTATTTGATTTTCTGTTCCTGTATTAAATTACTTAGGATTATGTCCTCCAGCTGCATTCATGTTGCTTCAAATGATGTTATTTTGTTCTTTTTATGGCTTCATAGTATTCCATGGCATATATGTAACACATTTTCAATCCATTGTTCATGGGTACCTTAAGTTGATTCCACGTCTTTGCTATTGTGAATAGCATGGCAATGAACATGTGAATGCATGTGTCTTTTTGGTAGAAGAATTTATTTTTCTTTGAATATATACCTAGTAATGGGATCATTGGGTCAAATGGTAGCTCTAAGTTGTTTGAGAAATCTCCAAACTGCTTTCTACAATGGCTGGACTACACGTCCACCAGCAGTGTATAAGCAGATCTTTTTTCTCCACAGTCTTGCCAGTCATTGTTATTTTTTGACTTTTTAATAATAGCCATTCTGACTGATGTGAGGTGGTATGTCATTTTGGTTATGATTTGCATTTCTTTGAGAATTAGTGATGATAAACATTCTTTTCATATGTTTGTTGGCTGCATGTATGTTATTTTTGACAAGTGTCTGTTTATGTCCTTTGCCCATTTTTCAATGTGGCTATTTGTTTTTTGTTTGTTGATTTGTTTCAGTTCCTTATATATTCTGGATATTAGTCTTATGTAGGGTGTATACTTTGAATCAGAAAGATATTGAAACACTGAATAGACCAATATTGAGTTCTGAAATTGAATCAGTAATAAAGAACCCATCAACCAAAAAAATCCCTGGACCAGATGGATTCACAGCTGAATTCCACCAGTCGTTCAAAGAACTGATACTAATCCTACTGAAAATGTTTCAAAAAATCGTTGAGAAAGGGCTCCTTCCTGACTGGTCCTATGAAGCCAGCATCAGCCTGATGCCAAAATCTGACAGAAACACACACAAAAAAGAAAACTTCAGGCCGTTATCTCTGATGTACATAGATGCAAAAATCCTCAATAAAATAGTAGCAAACTGTATCCAGCAGCACACCAAAAGTTAATTCACCACAATCAAGTAGGTTTTATTCCTGGATGCAAGGTTAGTTCAACATATACAAATCAATAAATGTAATTCACCACATAAACAGAATTAAAAACAAAATGCATATTATTATCTCAATAGACAGAAAAAACTTTTGATAAATTTTAATATCCCTTCATGTTAAAGAACCCTCAACCAACGAGGCATTGAAGGAACATAACTCAAAATAATAAGAGCCATCTGTGACAAACCCACAACCAACATTGTACTGAACAGGCAAAAGCTAGAAGCATTTTCTGTAAGAACTGGAAAATGATAAGAATGCCCACTCTCACCACTCTTATTCAACATAGTACTGGAAGTCCTAGCCAGAGCATTTAGGCAAGAGAAATAAATAAAAAACATCCAAATAAGAAAAGAAAAAATCAAACTATCTCTGTTCACTGATGTTATAAAAACTCAAAAGACTCTACCAAAGGCTTATCAAACTAATAAACGACTTGAATAAAGCTTCAGTATACAAAGTCAATGTACAAAATTTAGTACCATTTTCTATACACCAGTAATGTCCTGACTGTTTTCTTTTTGGTATTCAACAATGTAATGGATTACTCTAGCTTTTGTAGGCCTAACCATGAGAAAAAGAAAACATATAGTTGGCATTGTATTTATACAATTTGTCTAAGGCATCGTTAATATTTGAAGTCTTGCTGAATGGGGTTCCTTTACTTCATTTTCCTGATTTTGCTTTGCAAATCAGCCCATGGAATGGGGAGCAGGAAAGTATAACTTGCACTATGTTGCCTAAGGGATTCAGGATCTTGGCTTCTGGTCTGGTGGTTTGATGCTCTATCCCTGAACTTTGGGCTATTCTGCCTTCTTGCAATTTTAATCAACTTGTACATTCTAGCTGTCTGAGAACGGTTGCGTGGTCCACAACCGTTTTCTTTTTCTTCCTTAGTGAGATTAAATATAACTATTTTGTAAGAGAATTTTGATGATATAACACTGTCATACGGATCTAGGCGTCATCTTCAGTTTTCACTTTCCCGTCTCCTTCCGTCTCACCACTTACCACCATTAACTCTTAATTAGTTATCCATTACCACACATTCTAAGTTTTTCCTGCTACCACAGTCTCTGTTGTTCTGTACCTCATTATCTCTTATTTGCATTATTATAACAAATTCCTAGGCTGTCTCCTTGCTTCCAATGTCTCCCTTTTTCAGTCTATAACAGACAATCATCAAATTGTACTCTTACAAAAATACTCAATATTTAATGTTTATAATTTCATGCAAGATATTATCTAAATATCTCAGAGTGGCTTCTAAACCTCTTAATCATTTGGACCCAATTAAACTTTTTAATATTGTTTCTTACACTCTGTTTCTATTCATCTCCTCTTAAACACCAGCAACTTTTTATAGTTACCCTCGTCTTCCCCAAATATGATGAAAATAATATATTTTTTGAGCTACAGGACGTTTGATATATGTCTAATAACTTGTGTGTCTTTCAAGAACCACCAGCTGAAATGATCTACCACATAAGATTTGCTCTTACCTGTAACTATTATTTATCTTCTTTTATACCACCTGATACCTTGTTTTATATGCTAAAGGTTAGAGTTATGCAGCCTGATTCTCCTATCTGTCTCACTGAACACTGAATTATTTACATCTTGAGACCGTGGGCTACTTTCCTATTTTTGTGTTTCCTTGTTAGTAGCATGAGAAAGAGGCAGAGGGAGATTTTCAGACAGAAGAGGAAAGGCAATGTGATCATGCCAGGGAGAGATTGAAGTGATGCAGGCACAAGCCAAGGAATGCAAGCAGCCACTGGCAACTGAAAGAGGAAAGGAATATATTCTCCCCTAGAACCTTTGGTGAGAACATGGTCCAACTGATACCTTCATTTTGGCCCTGTGAAGCTGATTTTTGATTTCTGGTTTCCAGATCTGTGAGAAAATAAAATTCTGTTGTTTTAAGACACCAAGTTTGTGGTAATTTGTGAAAACAGCCATAAGGAACACATAGGTGATCAGTAATGAGCCCAGAAGTTTTCGTTCATTATATCACCTAATACTATGAGATAGGTATAATTAGCCCTATTTTATAGAGAAGGAAACTAAGCCTTAAATAACTTGCGCAAGGACATGGAGCTAGCAAGAATCAGAGACAGGATTTGAAAACCAGAGACTATATGACTCCAAAGATAATACTGATAACCGACAGAGTAATTAGAAGAATCAGCTTCTAATCCAGGTTTCTGGCCCCCAAAGTCATAATGTATCCATAACATGCCATGTAATGAATTTGTGCTTTAAAAAAAGCTTCAGAAAATGCAATAAAGGATAGGTTAGAATGAGACAATCAGGTGACAGGGAGAACAGTCAGGAAACCAATTGAATTATTTAAGCCAACAATATTGAAAACCTGGACAAGTTTATATGAGAATCTGGACCAATGATGGAATAGAATCATTTTCAGCTACAGAATTATCACCGTTCAGGACTGAGGGTACATTATTTTATGTCCATAAATCAATCACTGAATGAGTAAGTGAGTGAATGAATGAATGCCTTCTCAGAACTATATTACTCATTAAATTACTTCTAAGTACATGCGAATTTTCTTGCCTGACTGTAGAACCATATGTGGAATGCCTTGAATTTATGGAAATACAAGTATGTTTTTGGTGTCAGTTCAGAACTTTGGATAAGGAAAAGAAACCAGGATGCAAAAGAGGTTGCTTATCCCATTCTATAAAACCTAGTGTTTTTAATATATGTATACATTGTAAATGATCACTACAATTAAACTAATTAACATATCCATCACTTCTACATAGTTACCATTATGTGTATGTGTGTGTGTGTGTGTGTGTGTGTGTGTGTGTGTGTGTGTGAAGATTAAATTTAAGATGTGTCTTTTTAGCAAATTTCAAGGATAAAATACAGTATTGTTTTTTTTAATATATTTTTTATTGCATTTTAGGTTTGGGGGTACATGTGAAGAACATGCAAGATTGTTGCATAGGTACACACATGGCAGTGTGATTTGCTGCCTTCCTCCCCATCACCTATATCTCGCATTTCTCCCCATGCTATCCCTCCCCAGCTTCCCACCCCCCGCTGTCCCTCCCCTTTTTCCTCCCGACAGACCCCAGTGTGTGATGCCCCCCTCCCTGTGTCCATGTGTTCTCATTGTTCAACACCCGCCTATGAGTGAGAATATGCAGTGTTTGATTTTCTGTTCTTGTGTCAGTTTGCTGAGAATGATGGTTTCCAGGTTCATCCATGTCCCTACAAAGGACATGAACTCATCATTTTTGATGGCTGCATAATATGCCATCATGTATATGTGCCACATTTTCCCTGTCCAGTCTACCATCGATGGGCATTTGGGTTGGTTACAGGTGTTTGCTATTGTGAACTGTGCTGCAATGAACATTCGTGTGCATGTGTCCTTATAGTAGAATGATTTATAATCCTTTGGATATATACCCAGTAATGGGATTGATGGATCAAATGGAATTTCTATTTCTAGGTCCTTGAGGAATCGCCACACTGTCTTCCACAATGGTTGAACTAATTTACACTCCCACCAACAGTGTAAAAGCGTTCCTATTTCTCTACATCCTCTCCAGCATCTGTTGTCTCCAGATATTTTAATGATAGCCATTCTAACTGGCGTGAGATGGTATCTCAATGTAGTTTTGATTTGCATTTCTCTAATGACCAGTGATGATGAGCACTTTTTGATATGTTTGTTGGCTTCATGTTTGTCTTCCTTTGTAAAGTATCTGTTCATATCCTTTGCCCACTTTTGAATGGGCTTGTTTGTTTTTTTCTTGTAAATCTGTTTCAATTCTTTGTAGATTCTGGATATCAGCCCTTTGTCAGATGGGTAGACTGCAATAATTTTTTCCCATTCTGTTGGTTGCTGATTCACTCTAATGACTGTTTCTTTTGCTGTGCAGAAGCTGTGGAGTTTGATTAGGTCCCATTTGTCTATTTTGGCTTTTGTTGCCAATGCTTTTGGTGTTTGGGGTCATGAAGTCCTTGCCTACGCCTATGTCCTGAATGGTTTTGCCTAGATTTTCTTCTAGGGTTTTTATGGTGTTAGGTCTTATGTTTAAGTCTTTAATCCATCTGGAGTTAATTTTAGTGTAAGGTGTCAGGAAGGGGTCCAGTTTCTGCTTTCTGCACATGGCTAGCCAGTTTTCCCATCACCATTTATTAAACAGGGACTCCTTTCCTCATTGCTTGTTTTTATCGGGTTTGTGAAAGATTGTATAGTTGTAGATGTGTTGTGTTGCCTCCAAGGCCTCTGTTCTGTTCCATTGGTCTATATCCCTGTTTTGGTAACAGTACCATGCTGTTTTGATTACTGTAGCTTTGTAATATAGTTTGAAGTCCAGTAGTGTGATGCCTCCAGCTTTGTTCTTTTTGCTTAGAATTGACTTGGCTATGTGGGCTCTCTTTTGGTTCCATATGAAGTTTAAGGTGGTTTTTTCCAGTTCTGCAAAGAAGGTCATTGGTAGCTTGATAGGGATAGCGTTGAATCTATAAATTACTTTGGGCAGTATGGCCATTTTCACGATATTGATTCTTCCTAACCATGAACATGGAATGTTTCTCCACCTGTTTGTGTTCTCTCTTATTTCATTGAGCAGTGGTTTGTAGTTCTCCTTGAAGAGGTCCTTTACATTCCTTGTTACCTGTATTCCTAGGTATTTTATTCTCTTTGTAGCAATTGTGAATGGCAGTTGGTTCTTGATTTGGCTGTCTTTAAGTCTGTTATTGGTGTATAGGAATGCTTGTGATTTTTGCACACTAATTTTGTATCCTGAGACTTTGCTGAAGTTGCTTATCAGTTTCAGGAGATTTTGGGCTGAGATGATGGGGTCTTCTAGATATACAGTCATGTTGTCTGCAAATAGAGACAATTTGACTTCCTCCTTTCCTATTTGAATACCCTTTATTTCTTTTTCTTGCTTGATTGCTGTGGCTAGAACTTCCAATACTATATTGAATAAGAGTGGTGAGAGAGGACATCCTTGTCTAGTGCCAGATTTCAAACAGAATGCTTCTAGTTTTTGCCCATTCAGTATGATATTGGCTGTTGGTTTGTTGTAAATAGCTTTTATCATTTTGAGATACGTTCCGTCAATACCTAGTTTATTGAGGGTTTTCAGCATAAAGGGCTGTTGAATTTTGTCAAAGGCCTTCTCTGCATCAGTTGAGATTATCATGTGGTTTTTGTCTTTGGTTCTGTTTATGTGGTGGATTATATTTATAGATTTGTGTATGTTGAACCAACCTTGCATCCCCGGGATGAAGCCTACTTGATCATGGTGGATAAGCTTTTTGATGTGCTGTTGCAATCGGTTTGCCAGTATTTTATTGAAGATTTTTGCATCTATGTTCATCAGGGATATTGGCCTGAAGTTTTCTTTTCTTGCTGAGTCTCTGCCAGGTTTTGGTATCAGGATGATGTTGGTCTCATAAAATGATTTGGGAAGGATTCCCTCTTTCTGGATTGTTTGGAATAGTTTCAGAAGGAATGGTACCAGCTCCTCTTTGTATGTCTGGTAGAATTCGGCTGTGAACACATCTGGACCTGGGCTTTTTTTGGTTGGTAGGCTCTTAATTGCTGCCTCAACTTGAGACCTTGTTATTGTTCTATTCAGGGTTTCAACTTCTTCCTGGTTTAGGCTTGGGAGGATGCAAGTGTCCAGGAATTTATCCATTTCTTCCAGGTTTACTAGCTGATGTGCATAGAGTTGTTTGTAATAATCTCTGATGATGGTTTGAATTTCTGTGGAATCTGTGGTGATATCCCCTTTATCATTTTTTATTGCATCTATTTGATTTTTTCTCTTTTCTTTTTTTACTAATCCGGCTAGTGGTCTGTCTATTTTGTTGACCTTTTCGAAAAACCAGCTCCTGGATTTATTGATTTTTTGTAGGGTTTTTCGTGTCTCTATCTCCTTCAGTTCTGCTCTGATATTAGTTATTTCTTGTCTTCTGCTAGGTTTTGAGTTTGTTTGATCTTGCTCCTCTAGCTCTTTCAGTTTTGACGATAGGGTGTCAATTTTAAATCTCTGTTTGCTTCTCATGTGGGCATTTATTGCTATATATTTTCCTCTAGAGACTGCTTTAAATGTGTCCCAGAGTTTCTGGTATGTTGTGTCTTCATTCTCGTTGGTTTCAAAGAACATCTTTATTTCTGCCTTCATTTCATTGTTTATCCAGTCAACATTCAAGAGCCAGTTGTTCAGTTTCCATGAAGCTGTGCGGTTCTGAGTTAGTTTCTGAATTCTGAGTTCTAACTTGATTGCACTGTGGTCTGAGAGACTGTTTGTGATGATTTCTTTTCTTTTGCATTTGCTGTGGAGTGATTTACTTCCAATTATGTGGTCAATTTTAGAGTAAGTGGGATGTGGTGCTGAGAAGAATGTATAATCTGTGGATTTGCGGTGGAGAGTTCTGCAAATGTCTATTAAGTTTGCTTGATCCAGATCTGTTAACTATCATCACCAAACTGTACATTAAATCTCCAGAATTTCTTCATTTGCGTGATAGAAAGTTCGTACCTTTTACCAACATCACTCCTTTTCCCCTTCCCCTCAGCCTCTAGCAACTATGCTTCATGTGTACATATATCAAAATATTAAGTTGTACACATTGTAGATATATTATTTGTATGTCTACAGTATCTCAATAAAGCTATTTTTAAAACTCCAGGGGTTTTCTGTTTCCTATGCAGGAAATGCGCTGGAAATCACATTAGGGTAGAAAGCCCAAGCTTCGTAATATTAATATAAGTGGTTCTAAGAAAATGACATGGATCTTGTGAGAAGTAATTACTTTTTAACCCACATGACTCTAGAAATTTTAATTGTAAAAGTAGTACAGACTTATTTTTAAGACTGTGAAAAACAAGGTATAAAAGAGACAATTTAAAATACTCATTAATCCACCACTCAGAAATATTTGCAGTTAATATTTTCAGTTTTTCCCTTTAGGCTGTTTGCTATGTATGTGTATTAACATAATTGGGATCACGGATTATCCAAATACTGGTTTTCTTTTTTTTTTTCACCTATGATTTCACTGAGAATAATTTTCAATGTCATTAAATACTTGTCAAAAATTTAAATAATTATGTATTTGAGGAGCACTGATTGAAGATCTATTATAAAACAGGTATTATACACTTGATGCTTAAGATCCATTGGCAAATAGCACCTGAGACCACTCCTCTCAAAAATATATTCATCTGGGGGAGGAGAGGGGAATTTTTGTCGGTTGGTTGGTTTGAGACAGGGTCTCCATCTGTAACCCAGGCTGGAGAGCAGTGGCGAGTAATCACAGCTCACTGCAGCCTCCACCTCCCCAACTCAAGCGATTCTCCCACCTCAGCCTCCCCAGTAGCTGGGACTACAGGCACACACCACCACACCTAGCTCATTTTAAATTTTTGAAAAATTTTTTTGAAGAGGTAGGGTCTCCCTGTATTGCCTAGGCTGGTCTCAAGCTCTAGGGCTTAAGTAATATTCCTACTTCGGACTTCCAAATTGCTGAAATTACAGGCAGGAACCACTGTGCCTGAACCAGGAAATGGGGATTTAACAGGCAACTTACGGAGAAATCATTACTCGCAGAATTCCCTAAATGGCATTTTTGAGAGCTAACTACAGTTCCTTATAGAATTATAGCTGTCACCATTCATTCTCTAGTAATTTCTTAGCTACTTTCTTTTTATTTGCATAAAGTCTCTCATAGTTTTCCTGTATAGACACTTGAATCATAGCCTTCCTGAATTCTACAGCTTAACATCTGGGAAGCATTTTACAATTTTCTCCTTTCGCTCATTCTGGGAGATTTTCTGTGAGGTGTGAGAGAACTGTGTCTCAGGAATTATTCTGGTTTTTTTTTCTTCAAATAGTGCTCTAATTTCAGGAGAAGGAGATGGGGGAGATATCTCTGTTTTGTCATTATTTATCATGTTTATGTTTTTAAGAGCTTTATTATACCAGAAATGTAGTTGATATCCAATAGTTGTGACTGCTTCAAATACAAAAAAATGTTACTTCATTACTGTGGTGTGCACCAATAATAAACATGATTGCAATTTACTTTCTCTGTAATGTCCATGAGTAATCTGTAACTCACTGTGGGTGTGTATGCTGTAGGTCAGGCTGCTGCAATGCTGCTTCTCCTGTTTTTAATTTTTTGAAGATGTCTCTGATTTAGTTTTGTGTCACAGGCATCTGTACCTATATGCTTTTAATTGGCAATGTTGTGAAATTTAACGTTTGTCTAAGGCCCCAATAATATAGACTTTAATAACACAAAGTCTAATATTGACCCTCTATAGAAAATTAAAATGTCTAACCAGATTGTACTTGTTCTTATTTAACTGAATGGAAAGAAAAACACCTTTCCCATTTATTCTTTCACTATTAAAACCATTTTCCATCATTGGGATGTAATTTCCTGACACACTTTGCCGTTATCAAAAAATGGATGTATGTAGGTTTATTGTGGCACTATTCACAATAGCGAAGACATGGAACCAACCCAAATGCCCATTTGATGATAGACTGGATAAAGAAAATGTGGCACATGTACACCATGGAATACTATGCAGCCGTAAAAAAGGATGAGTTCATGTGGGAGTTGAACAATGAGAACACATGGACACAGGGAGGGGAACATCACACACTGGGGCCTGTGGTGGGTTAGGGAAGGGACAGCATTAGGAGAAATACCTAGTGTAGATGATGGGTTGATGGATGCAGCAAACCACCATGGCAAGTGTGTATCTATGTAACAAACCTGCAGGTTCTGCACATGTACGGCAGAATTTAAAGTATAATAAAAAAATCAATTCCCCTTCAAAGAAGGAAATATTTCTTAAGGCTTCTGGCTCTGGCTCTACTGCTTCTTTTAAAATCTACAACAATTCAACAAATATCTCCATAAGATTGTCTTGACATTTTAAAGACCAGGAGAGGAACATTTGAAAACTCTGATCTTTATTGTATTCTTTTCTTGGGGCACACACTTTTTCACCCCAGGCTAAGATATCCCCTCTGGCCTCCTTTAGCATTATATGAGGTTTCTTCATTTTAGTGTTTTTCAGTGATGCATTCATTTCCTATCACTGCTGTAACCAGCCACCGCACATTTAGTGACTTGGACATGGAAATTTATTATTTTATAGTTGTATAGGATGGAAGTCCTACACTAATCTCAATGGGCTAAAATCCAGGTGTCAGCAGGACTGTGTTCCATTCTGGAGGTACTAGGGAAAAATCTGTTTTCTAGTTTTCTTCAGCTTCTAGATGTCTCTATTAGCCCGTTTTCACACTGCTATACTTATACTACCTGAGACTAGGTAATTTATAAACAAAAGGGGTTTAATTAACTCACAGTTCTGCATGGCTGGAGAGGCCTCAGGAAATTTATAATCTTGGTGAAGGAGAAGGAGAAGCAAGTACCTTCTTCACAAGAGGGCAGCAGAAAAGAGAGAGAAGGGGAAAGCACCAGATACTTACCAAACAACCAGATCTCGCGAGAACTCACTAACAGGAGAACAGTATGAGGGAAGCGGGTCCCCACGATCCAATCACTTCCCACAGGGTCCTTCCCTCCACACATGGAGATTACAATTCGCATTACAATTGGAGAGGAGAGTTGGGAGGGATCACAAAGCCTAACCTAACCATATCCAGGTCATTTTGATTCTTTGGATTCAGGCCCCTTTCCTCCATCTTTGCATCTCTCTATGCCTTTCTTTTTCAGTCACACCTTCCTCTGACTGTTATCTATGGCCTCTTTCCCCCACATTAAGGCCCTTGTGATTACACTGGGCCCATCTGGATAATCCTGGATATTCTCTCTATTTTAAGGTCAGTTTATTAGCAAACTTAATACTATGTACAATCTTATTTCCTCTTGTGCATGTAACCATTCGAGATATTAGGACAAGTTCCAGATATCAGGACAGAGATGTCTGTGGCCAGCCTTTAGTTTGCCAACCACAGTTGGGTATTATAATCAAATATTTACTTGCCTGTACCTTCTGTGAGTATATGAAATCTTTCGAAACAGGACCTAGATTCTCCTCACCCCTTTATCCCAGCCCCAAGCATGGTCCCTGGTACATAGTATTTGTCAGTGAATAGCTGTTAAGTAACATGAAGTGTTATCTTATAAAGAAGAAGAAAAAAGGTATGCTATATAAACGGAAGTGCAAGGCTTGTCAATGGAAGTGTTAAACATAGGTAACCTTGTAGGAAGTGTGACATTATTCTAGTTTCGTTTTAACTTTTTTTAAAAAATTTAGATTTATAAAATTGGTGAGTATAAATTAAATGTTAAAAATTCTGGGAAGTATTCCATAATATATCATTTTAGAAAGAAAATCAATATGGGCTTAGCTTATTATAACTACTAAATAGGTAATCCAACAAAAGCAATTTCCTAACCTTTAAAGAAGAGAAAAAGTGATTATGGAAATAGATTTTACATTTAGAAGTTACTTGCTGTGGCCTTTAAGGTTCTTCTCCTTTGTCACTCTGCCAGGTTAAGCAAACTTACCCCGAGGATCTCAGGGAATGGGCAAAGATTTCTGCATGTTTACATGGAGATTTCAAAACGTATGAGACAGGCAAAATGAAAATGGTGACTCCAGCTCTCAGAATAATTAAATCATGACTTTGTCAAATGTGTGACTGTACCTTAGAACATTCAAAGAGGAAACATTAAAAAAAGAAAACCTCTGGGAATATTTAAACAATATCGACCTGGCTACCCTCAAAATTACTTACAAGAAACAGAAGGAGAAATTTAAACATTACTGACCTCACAATAGTAGTCTTTATGAAGTCCACAAAATTTAACATTTTTTCATTATAAATGGAGGAGTCAGTTATGTTTGGACATCCAAAACAGGTTTCAGCAAGTACTGTCTTCTGGGTTAGACCCTGTTTGCACATGGCAAGAAGGATGGAGAATGTGGCTCTAGAGAGAGGCTGCCTGTGATCTACTTTTTTTGTTTGTTTTTGAGACAGGGTCGCACTCTGTCGCCCAGGTTGGAGTACAGTGGTATAATCTTGGCTCACTGCTACCTCTGCATCCTGGGCTCAGGCAATCCACCTGCCTCAGCCTCCGGAGTAGTTGGGACTACAGGCACACACCACCATGCCTGGCTACTTTGTTGGTATTTTTTATAGAAACGGGGTTTCTCCATGTTGCCCAGGCTGGTCTCAAATTCCTGGGCTCCAGTGATCCACCAGCCTTGGTCTCCTAAAGTGCTGGGACTACAGGCATGAGCTACTGCATCTAGCCCTGTGATTTACTTTTAATTCAGCTATTTTTGATTTGCGTGACCTTGGATAAGTTTATTTTCATTCCCTTTTATCAATATTTTAATCTGCAAACAAAGGTAATTGCACCTGCCTGACAGCATTCTTTTGAGGATTAAATGTGCAAAGACATGTAAAGCATAGAAGAGTGTCACATTTAAGCCACGCAATGTGTTACCTGGTTAGACTAGCTAGTAGAGTCATGGAACAGCTATAAATGCGTCAGCTCTGTGTCGACATGCAGTAAACCATTGCCATACCTAAATGCTACAGTTTAGCCTGCTTGCTGATGCTCCATAATGTAATAATATTGCATATTAGAATCACTCAATCACGTGCCTTCCTTATGTAAAGGAGTTTAACAGTATATCCCTTTATTTGCCCTAAAAACATTCAGTTTTCTGATATAATGGGTTTATATCTAATAATTCTGTGCACAGACAGACTAACCTCACTAATTCCAAATATGAATCTAGGCCAGGTGTGGTGGCTCATGCCTACAATCTCAGCCTTTTGGGAGGCTGAGACAGTTGGGTCACTTGAGGTCAGGAGCTCAAGACCAGCCTGGCCAACATGGTGAAACTCTGTGTCTACCAAAAATACAAAAATTAGCCGAGCATGGTGGTGCACCTGTAATCATGGCTACTTGGGAGACTGAGGCAGGAAAATCACTTGAACCCAGAAGGAAGAGACTGCAGTGAGTCAAGATTGTGTCACTGCACTTCAGGCTAGGCGACGGAGTAAGTGAGATTTCATCTCCAAAGGAAAACACACACACACACACACACACACACACACACACGTATGAATCTCAAAATTAAATATGCTTGCCTTATTCAAAAATATTCTTAAAATTTAAAATCATTGTAAAATGACTTGCTATTTATATAACATGTGAAATGACACCTGGCTAGAAGCTCTCAATGCAACTTCTTTCCTCTTCTCAATAAAAGCCTGTAAAGACAGAAATGCAAAATTAAAATCTGTAATACTGAAAACAAAACCTATAGCCAAATGAATCTCCAGATATCCTGAAGTAGATGAAATTAGCTAGGCAAACATTATTAGTTTTCCCTCTTGGCATACCTAGGAAAAGGGAAAATGAGTAATATGTACTTTGAATAAACATGTGTTTAAATATTTTATGTACATATTTGCTGCACAATGTATAAATACACATTATGATAACAGAGGTGTATATAAGAGGTGGCTTGGTGAGAACATTTCAAAAAGCCAATACAATTGATTTTGCTCAACTCCAAATAACATTTGAAAAATTTAGGAGTGCATTTGTCCTTTATAGTTTTTCACCTGTGATTTTTTTAGTTGCGCATTTTAAATATAAATATTCCTCAATTTAAGATGAATTTACATCCTGATAAATCTAGAAAATATCATAATTTGAAATGCATTTGATACCCTTAACTTATGAAACTTTACAGCTTAGCCTAGCCTACCTTAAACATGCTCAGAGCATTAACATTAGTTGGGAAAAATCATCTAACATAATACCTATATGTTGCAATCAGGTATTGAGTGTTGTATGTTGATGAATGTTTTGTAGACACGATGGAATGAGAAAACATAAAACACAATATCCAAAAAATGGTGGCAACACAGAATGCTGTAGAGTATCAGTTGTTCACCCCTTGATTGCATGACTGACTAGGATCTTGGGCTCACTGCTGCTGCCCATCCCAGAAGAATATCAAAATTCAAAATTCAAAGTATGATTTATACTGAATGAGCATGACTTTCAAACCATTATAAAGTAAAAAAAGTTCTTAATTTGGAGACTGTGTTTAGTTAATGCCAACTATTCAGTAGTACTTAAATGTTTAACAACAATCTCTCCAAAAATAAATAAATAGCCTTTGTAGTGTATGCTGACTTTTGTACTTGTGAGTCAAGTAAATATTGTTGCTTTGAGCCAGGAAGTTTTGGGATGGGCTTAATGTAGAGCTCGAGGTAACCAGAACTTTTTTTTTAAAAATCTCGCTAGTAGTCTAAAAGGTCAACACAGGATGCTTTCTTATTCATATTTGTGACCCCAGAACTTTGCACAGAGCTTGTCACAGGATAGGTATTTATGTTTCTTGATATGATAGCAAGAAGAGACAACATTCTCTTAATTTACAAAAGTAAATGAAGAGTTTTATAATCTTATCCAAGAATTCTAAGACATTTCAATTAAACATGTGACATACCTCAGGAATCAATAGTAGGAATGTATAGACTAAAAGCACATAGGAAGTAATCAATATAGAAAAATATTTCAGAACCAGCTTTTTTAATCATTATGTCATTATTGTGATTTACCAAAGTTATGCACTTATAATTACTAATATCCAAATGATACGGGGATACAAAATATTCTTACTTTGTGTCTTTCATGGTTAAGAAATGGATACAGCATTCCTTTGAGGCTCTGAATTTTTTCATTCCTTGATGTATGAAGGTAATTTTTGGACTCAATAAAAAAATTTTAATTGGTGAGTTAGGGTGAAAAATACATATCCATTTTCAATTTTTATATATAATGCAAGATTTTCCTCCAAAAGATTTTTACACATATGCACTCCTACCAGCAATGAAGCAATAGATCATGTCACCCAAGTTTGAAATGTTTGCCAATCTGTTAAACAAAAAATGGTGTTTCTGAGATTTAATTTGCATCCATCTTACTGGAATTAAAGTTGAATATATTTCATATGTTTGAGAGTAAATTGGATTTTTTTGAACTGTATGTTCATATAGTTTGTCAATTTTTTACTTGGCATTTTAAAATTGATTTTTTTCATGCTCTTTAGCACTTTGTGATATTAGATGTAGTTTCTCCTCCACCAAGTTATCATTGTCTTTTTTGCTCTGATTGCAGTGATTTTGTCATACAGAAGTATGTTCTTTTTAATGCAGTCAAGCTTACCAATATTAAATGAATTCTAGATGATCAGTCAGAGTTAGAAACAGTTTACACAAACTAAATCATAAAATAATTGTTCCTTATTCTGATTTATTGTTCCATTTGGAATTTATTCTGACGTAGACCATGAGGTGCTATCTTCTACTGGTTCTATATCCACCCTTATCCCTTCTACACTCTTCCTAAATCTAGGAAGTGAACTTGCGGGAGAATATCACTTGCCTTCTTTCTAGTTGTATTTGCCCAGTGGAGATATGAATGGCAGAGGCTCAGAGGGAGGTAACTCTTGTTGTGGGGTTCCTGTGGCCTAGCTATGTTTTTCATCCTAAGGTCACAGCTGTCGTCTGATGTCCCTTTTCACACATCCCTCTCTGTCTCTTGGTGTTAACCACTGTCTCCCCTTCAGGCCTATGTATGGTAAGAGGATCCTTCTGCTACTATCTCAGTACGATTTCTCGCACAGTATCTCTAAATCTTTACACATAGTACCTTTATTAAATTCCTCCTCTTATTGAATTTGAGCATGCTATCAGTCCTTCTGTAATGATATCAGATAGAGGACCCAATGTAATTTTCTTTTCAGATGGTTACTTAATAGTCCATCTTCCTTCACTGATTTGAAATCATAAATTTTGTCACAGATGACATTTTTGTGTGAATTTGCATCTACTGCTGAAATTTCAACTTTGTCCCATTGATATTTTATCTCTTTGTGCCAGGACCAGACTATTATTACTACTTGTATATTGCAGTGTGTTTTAATATCTGGTAGAACTGGTGCATCTTCATTGTTCTTTGTGCCCAGGCTGAGATTTTTTATATTCCGATATGAAATGTAGGATCAGAATGTTTATACATTCGTGACCATAAAAAGAAAGGAAGACTAAGCAAAGAAAAGAAGAAAGGAAAGAGAAATAAGGACAGACAGACAGAGAAAAAAGAAAGAAAGAAATCAGAAAGAAAAAAAAAAAGAGGCCTGTTGGTGATTTTATTGGTATTGTGTTGAATTCTTTAAGCTTCCAAATGATTGTATATATTTTTACTTATTAGTCTCACGTCTATTAATTTATCCTATAACTTCATTCTCACGTATGCAAGCAAATATTCTGGAATAACCAAAATTGTGTAAAATAATTACTCATTTGTAAAATTTGAGGTACTTGTCTTTGTATTAATATGCAAATATTTCTAAACATTCACTATTAAGTAAAAGGTAGAGTGCAGAGCAGTGTGAATAGAATACTACCAAGAATACATACATTTTCGTACTTATACTGAAAAAAGAGTATCTTTTCATGTGTATCATGAGAGGATATATACACTAATAGATGTGCGGCAGATGCGAAGAAAACTGAGTCAATGAAAGACGGGAATGTGAAGAACATTTTTTTCTCTAAACTTTCTACTTTTTATTTTTTACTTTTATACCATATGTGTATGTTAATTATTTAAATAACTACTTTAAAATGTGTATTTACTTGTTTTCTACTTATAAAACATGAGCTCTTGCCAAATTTGTGCCTAACATTTAAAAGAAATAGTACAAATAAAGTTTGTGAAACAAAAGCAAACATCAGCCAGCTTTTTATAACATGATTCTGTTAAGTTCCAAATGTGGGTAAGGCATGGACCAGTGTTAGGTATCTTCTCACTGATTTCTGTGTCAAAGTAACTTATCAAATCTCTTTCATCAGCCAGCTCTGATATGGGTACCTGATTTACTGAAATCCCAACTCATTTTCTGCCTTACAATATGCTGGGCATTAATTTTATTTCTGTTACCTCAGGGCCCCTGATGACAGGTTATTCCCATTTTGATTGCAGATGTATGAAATCCTTGTAAGTGCTTCTTGACCCCTGGCTTCTCTTCCTAGAACTGGTTCAGTTTTAACACAGTGGGAAGTTTTATATGTTGCTCAGACTTGCCACCTTTAACAAAGCCTTTGCACCCTGCATGCACTCTTTAAGCACCTTCTGGAAGCCACTGCACATCTTCTGCCATTTTCCTGTACTCTCATTTGGTGAAAACCTTTGGGTGTCAAATCCATCTCTTAATTTTTGGCAAAAATTTATGTCAACAAAGATTCAAGAATACTTCACTTCAACTTTTTGAAATGACATTGGAACCAGGCAATTTGCACAAGTTTCATAATTTCCTAAAAAATAAAAGTGTGTAAATGTTAAGTTAAAATTTAGGAGTAATTTAAGAAAGTGCAATTGCCATGACCTACTGATGTGAATCCTGGCAGCCTTTGGCTCCTCCTCCTTCTTTCCTGGTCTTCGTTTATATAATCTGTTTTGCCTGTTTACATTTTATGCCACTCAGGAAACATTTTTTTACAATTTTTATTTTTTGTTTCATTGGCTTCTTAACTTTTAAAAATTTTTAATTTTTTTTGTTTCAATAGCTTTTGGTTTTTTGTTGCATGGATGAATTGTAAGGTAATGAATTGCCTATCTACTTTTTTGTCATTTCCCACCACCATAGTACAGGCTCTTCAAGCCAGAATTATAACCTCATTTGGTGAGCACTTAAAGACCCCAGTGTTCCATCTCTTCCTCCTTATAGCTGACAGATTAATAATTATGTTATACTCTTTATTCATATTATGCTTGTATTCAAAAATATTCTAGGTTTCTCTTGTTGTTTTCAAGATAAAGTCTAAAGTCCTCAGTGATTTTATGATCCTTGTGATATGGAATCTTCAAATCTCATTTCCTACCTGTCCTCCACTAAAATCAAAATTAGGTTTGATTTTCTCCCTGGTATCCTATATATGTCTAATTTGTATTATGCCTTGTTTTCCTCTTCTTTCCATATATTTGCGTCTTCATTTTTTAATGAGACTCAAGTAGTTAATTGAAACTGCAATGATTTTATTAATCAGGAATACATCTCAAAGGAGACTATGTAATAATGACCCCTTGTAGTTTTAGTAGACACTATTGATGCCTCTTCGTATATTATTTGCATTTATTATTCCAGTTGATGGTTATCGCATTCTAGTTCAAGCACTTTTGATTCTATCAGAAGCCTATCAGACCAGGTAGGGTAGGAAGGAAGTCCTGGCAAGTGGTGAATATTCCCAGTACCCTTAGCCAATCATGGATGGAAGCTGAAGGATAAGCACTCCCTCTTTCCTATCTCTCACAAAGGATAATTCTGAGTTATATTCTAGCATCTCTCTCAGTTCCCCGTTGTTCACGGTGGTGACCTGCCATGGAAACCCACTTGATAACATATACCTTATTGGCTTCCCTCTTTTCCTCATCTTATTTCTCTATGTCCTTACCAGTACCTTTGTGATCATCTCCCAAAGAAACTACTTGCACTCAAATACTTATCTATCTTAGGGGAATCTAACATATAGTCCATTTAGGTTTAGCGTTCCATTATTGGAGTTATTTATAGCCTACTGCTCAAGGTCATTGCCAAGGTCTGATGACAAAAATTCAAAAAATTGCAACCTCAGGCATAAGTAGGTTTAAGATCACACTGCAGCATTGAAAGATCCTCTTTTCTTCTAGACTGCTGCATCATTTACTCTTTGAATCGATCACTTAGTATGTAATTATTCTTTCCATGAACAATATTTATCAACTATGTGTCTGGAACTGTTCCAGGCACTAGAGATACTATAATGAACAAGACTGGGAAAAACACCTTCTTAGTGTTTCTAGTGATGGGATCTGATGAAACAACGTTGTCATATATAGCATATTGTGTCATGTGCTCCCTGATATTGTGTTGATTTGTCATACACTGACGAAAGCTCTGTATGGCAGAGCAAGTAGAAGTCTATCTGTATTCTGCCTTATTGACAGCCAATGTTCTATATTATGTTTTCCTCAGTTTGAGCAGCCCCTTTCAATCCATTTGGTTTGTTTAGTCTGCTGTGCTCCTTTTTTTTTTAAAGCAACTACAATCTTTTTTTTTTTTTTTTCCCATAAGATCTTTTAATTCAAGCCAGGTTGATAAGGCTGGTGCCCTAGGCCTAACTGGCTCTGTCATTTGAACACTTCTAAAACATACTGCAAAGATAAAGCCATATACCAGTAGAATCCTAATCTGTTGATTGGAGGATAAATTAAACTGTCAGAAATACATCTCAAAGGGGACTATGTAATAATGACCCCTTGTAGAACTGACTGAATTAATGCTCTCATTTTCTGGAACACCTTGAAGCTTTTGGTAACAGTTGTATACCTCTGTGGTTACTTACATTTTAGGTGGTCATCTGTCCAACTAGATTTTTAGTTTAAAGGATTACAGAGTATCTTTATACTTTACTTTCCCACCACAATATCTGACAGTCTTTCTTAAATAGGTCTTATGTATGTACTCATTAAATATTTTAGAAAGAAGGAATAGGTGAATATATACAAATATGAATTGTATAGTTGAATTACATTAGAAAAGTTTAATTGATAGATGAGATTCAATCTAATTTATGTTTATGGAAAGACATAATACCTAATATAGTTCTTTAAAATGTATATTGCTTATTTTCTTATTTCAATCTCACCTACTTTCAAATGACTTAGATATGGAATATACAGGTTTAAATTATGTTAAATTCAATAACAGAATAAAAAAGAATAGATAAGCCTTAGAGAAACATAAGGAGTTTATGCCAATAGATTTCTCATATGACCTCATTACTACTGCTGGGCACACAATTTGGCTTAGTTTTCTGGCAGCTAAAGCAAAAAAAGAATCATACTGAGCTAAGTAATATTCATAGTTGATAAAAGAGGCATAAAAATTCCCCTGCAGGGGCAAATTATTTCTTGAATATAAATTTAGTGAGACATATATTATATGGATCTATGTTTAAGGGAGCAGCCTGTATACTTCATAATGTCTTCATTTTTGTTTGTACAAAAGTGAGGAACCACTGTTCAAATAAATATTTTTTTCCTATTTAAAAGTTGAGGACAGAGTATTGAATTACAGGGCATAGCAAATACTCGTCAAGTCATTCTTGTGGTGCCTTGAATAATATGGCTGTTCATGTAACTCATGTCTGAATTATTACAGAGATAGAATATACCAAATCCAGATGAATACTACTTACCATCTTATGAAACTGTGATTCTCAAACATTCATATTTTAAGATAGTCTTTAACGAGTGCCCTTGACAATGGTTAGCCATCATATGTGACAGGGAAAAGCTGTCATTCTCCTATAATTCTAAAACCTGAATTTATATTCTTACTTGACAAAGAGCCAACTCACTTTGTCATGGATGTGGATAGCAGGCATATCTACAGAGTCTACTTTCCTCTACAAAATAACTGTATATTTTTATTGACTCTCAAGAGCTCTGAGTCATAACATTGAAGAAACAATATGGATCAGAAACATGTTGAGTCTACTACTGACTGACTTCATCATTCCAAGAACTTAAGAATGATGATCCCTATAGAACAATCTGATTTTCTAAAAAACTGTCTCTGTACTCAGATCTGCCAATTTTCTAGCTGGCAGACAACAATGATGTACACTTGGGTTGTTGATATTAATTTTCACCTTTGCTCACTTAATACTATGCTGGTTAAAAATCTTTCTCCCTTATTTTCCATTTTGTTTATTTTTTTTGTCTAGAAAAGTCTGACTAATAAAAGAAATCTATTCAATTTGACAAGTCAATCATTCATTCATCATTTACTGTGCTTCCAGTTTTCAGTGCTGAGCATATAGCAGTGAACCTGACAGCCCAGTTGTGCTCCTGTAGCTACAGCCAAGTGGGGAAAATACACACTGAACAGCAACCACACTTCCATTTCCAGCAATATAATACCTCAGATGCCTAGAGAAATCATCTTCATACATAACCTACAATTTAGGAATAAAATGTTTTAAAGAATATAGGCCGTTGGTATGGTCTATTGGATAAAGAAAATGTGGTACATATATGCCATGGAATATTATACAACCATAAAAATGAATAAGACCATGTCTTTTGCAGGAACATGGATGGAGCTACAGGCCATTATCCTTAGCAAACTAACACAAGAACAGAAAACCAAATACCACAGGTTCTAACTTATAAGTGGGAGCTAAATGATAAAAACTTACAAAAACAAAGAAGAAAACAACAGACACTAGGGTGTACTTGAGGGTGGAAGATTGGAGGAGGGAGAGGGCAGAAAAGATAACTATTAGGCACTGGGATTAATACATGGCTGATGAAAAAATCAGTACAGCAAAACTCTGTAACATGTGTTTACCTATGTGTATTAGTCTGTTTTTATGCTGTTAAATGATAATGCCCGAGATTGGGAAATACACCAAAGAAAGAGGTTTATTTGGACTTACAGTTCAACATGGCTGGGGAAGCCTCACAATCATGGTGGAAGGTGAAAGGCATGTCTCACATGGCATCAGACAAGAGAAGACAGCTTGTGCAGGGAAACTCCTATTTTTATATAATCATCAAACATTGTGAGATTTATTCACTATCATGACAATAGCATGGAAAAGACCGACTCCTGTGATTCAGTCATCTCCCACCAGGTCACTCCCACAACATATGGGAGTTATGGGAGCCACAAGAGGAGATTTGGGTGGGGACACAGAGCTAAGGCATATTATTCCACCCCTGGCCCCTCTCGAATCTCATATCTTCACACTTCAAAACTGATCATGCCTTTCCAACAGTCCCCCAAAGTCTCAACTCATTTCGGCATTAACTCAAAAGTCCACAGTCCAAAGCCTAATACAACGCAAGGCAAGTTTCTTCCACCTATGAGCCTGTAAAATAAAAAAACAAGTTAGTTACTTCCTAGACACAATGCGGGTACAGGGTGTAGGTAAGTACAGCCATTCGAAATGGGAGAAATTGGTCAAAACAAAGGGGTTATAGACCCCAGGCAAGTCCGAAATCCAGTGAAACAGTCAAATCTTAAAGCTCCCAAATGATCTCCTTTGACTCCATGTCTTGCATCCAGGTCACACTGATGCAAGAGTTGGGCTCCTATGGTCTTGGGCAGCTCTACCCCTGTGGCTTTGCATGGTACAGCCTCCCTCCCAGATGCCTTCATGGGCTGGCATTGAGTATCTGTGGCTTTTTTGCACATGGTGCAAGCTGCTGGTTGATCTACCATTCTGGGGTCTGGAGGATGGTGGTCCTCTTTTCACAGCTCCACTAGGCAGTTCCCCAGTAGAAACTCCGTGTGGGGGTTCCAACCCCACATTTCCTTTCTGCACTCCCCTAGAAGAGGTTCTCTGTGAGAGCCCTGCCCCTGTGGTAAATTTCTGCCTGGACGTCCAGGCATTTACATACACCCTATAAAATCTAGATGGAAGTTCCCAAACCTTAATTCTTGACATCTGTGCATCTGCAGACTCAACACCACATGGAAGCTGCCAAGGCTTGGGGCTTGTACCCTCTGAAGCCATGGCCCAAGCTCTACACTGACACCCTTCAGCCAAGGCTGGAGCAGCTGGGACATAGGAAACCAATTCCGTAGGTTGCACACAGCATGAGGACCCTCTGCCCAGTGGGTGAAACCACTTTTTCCTCCTATGTCTCTGGGTCTGTGATGGGAGGGGTTGCTATGGAGACCTCTGACATGCCCTAGAGACATTTTCCCCATTGTTTTGGGGATTAACATTTGGCTCTTTGTTACTTACACAAATATCTGCAGCCAACTTGAATTTCTTCTCAGAAAATCGGATTTTCTTTTCTATTGCATTGTCAGGCTGTAAATTTTCTGAACTTTTATGCTCTGATTTCCTTACAAATTGAATGCCTTTAACAGTACCCAAGTCATATCTTGAATGCTCTGCTGCTTAGCAATTTCTTCCACCAGATACCCTAAATCATCTCTCTCAAGTTTAAAGTTCCACAAATCTGTAGGGCAAGGGCAAAATGTCACCAATCTCTTTGTTAAAACATAACAAGAGTCACCTTTGCTCCAGTTCTGAACAAGTGCCTCATCTCCATCTGAGACCACCTCAGCCTGGATTTCATTGTCCATATAATTATTAGCATTTTGGTCAAAGCCATCAACAAGTCTCTAGAGAGTTCCAAACTTTCCCACATTTTTTGTCTTCTTCTGAGCCCTCCAAACTGTTTCAACCACTGCCTGTTACCCAGTTCCAAAGTCACTTCCACAGTTTTGGGTATCTTTTCAGCAGTGCCACACTCTACCAATTTACTGTGTTAGTTTGTTTTCACTCTGCAGATAAAGATGTAACCAAGACTGGGCAATATACAAAAGAAGCAGGTTTATTGGACTTACATTTCCATGTGGCTGGGGAAGCCTCACAATCATGGTGGAAGGTGAAAGGCATATCTCACATGGTGGCAGACAAGAGAAGAGAGCTTATGTAGGGAAACTCCTGTTTTTATATAACCATTGAATTTTGTGACACTTATTCACTATCAGAAGAACAGCAGGGAAAAGACCTGCCCCATGATTCAATCATCTCCCACCAGATCCCTCTCACAACATGTGGGAATTATGGAAACTACAAGTTGAGATTTGGGTGGGGACACCGAGCCAAACAATATCACTATACAATGAAGCTTTACATGTACCCCAATACTAAAATAAAAGTAAAAAAACTGGAGACCAGAGAACAGAAGGAGATTTACCCCAAAGTTAATAGAAGTTTAAGTTTTAGGGCTCCTTCCAAAGTCCTAGCAAGTTTTAATGTATTATTTTGTATTCTTTTTCTTAAAGAGTCTCTTCCAAAATATTTAAGATTCAGGTCCTACAAAGTATTTCTTGCCTTCATAAATTCATAGATAAATGAATGAGAAAATGTGACAAAAATCTCGGAGATAATGTATAAGGATAAGCTGTGAATACAGAAAAGTAAGGTATTATTGAAATAGAATTCATTTTGGTAACATCTATCCATCCTCTTCAGCCTGCATGGGAAGAGAAACATACGCAGGTGTTAGAAAAAGCCCTTCATAAAGCCAGGATTCCAAAAAATGACACACCTTTATTGGGTGAACAAGAAAAAAACAACATATCACATAAAGGTGCAATGACAGTAGTTGCCTGCCATGGATATTTTTCTGGTGGAAAATGAAAAATTACTCCTTAAGAATTTCTAACTACAGGGCTAACATCAACAGAATGTGGGGCCTGAAATTCTATTTGTGTAGCCTTCAAAATTCAATGCTTACAATGTAGTTAAAATGAGCACTACATTCTACTTGTACAGTCAACCTAAATCCTCGTGTTCATTAGAGAATTTTGTATGTTAGAGTTACTGTAGGCATTGGTTTTGCTCATTTTTTTGCCGCTGCAGAACATAGGTCACCATGTTGTCTTTCAGTCTTTAGCATTGGTTTCCTTTTGACTCTTTTTTTTGCTACCACAATATTGTTGCCTTTGCAGCCTTTGCCTATGGCTGAGTCTCAAAACTATCACATGTTCTAAATTTTCCCAATTTTCAGTACCCAATTTTCTATTAGTAATATTTGCTTCATACAAGTAACTTCAAATTTAAGTGACTTTATATTGTAATTTATTATTTTTAATGTGGCTCAGCTGGATGGTTCTTTTCCTGGCTTCTTGTGGGCTCACTCACATAGGTGCATTCATCTGAGGATTAATTCAAGGCTGGTCCTCTCTGTACATGATACAAGCAATGTTCCAAGAAAGAAAGTTCCATGCATAAGCACTTAGTAAGCCTCTGTTTGTGTCACATTTGCTAATATTCCATTGGCTAGAGCAAGTCATATGGCACAGCCCAGAGTCAGTGGGACAGGGGACCTTGTGAATCTGGAAAGTGTAACTCATTGAGGGTGGCTGATATAATAATCTATTACAATGAGTTGCAGCTTTTATATAGATACATAAGCAAACATTTCAACTTTTCAAAACTACTCCTAGTCAGAGGAGGTAAGGTTAATCAAAATAAGTAATTTGATGAATAATTGGATCCATTATATATGATAAATGATAAACATTTTGGTAGCAATTAATCTTTAGAGAATTTTATCAATAGTAAAGGACTGGTAAAATAATCTACAGTACCTGACTCCCCAAAACATAATCTCTTGAATTTGCAAAACGTCATTTATAGTGAAACAAACAGATTTTTTTGGCCACTGGTGGCTATTTGAGCTTCATTCCATTTAATACACTGCAAAATAGAATGAGAAGCTTCTGTTATATTTCTCTGGCAGTGGCCATGTGTGGATAGTCTCCTCCATAAGGAGATTATTTTACCCCCCAAAATCTATGATATCTCATTATAGTATGTTCTGATCTCAATGAGTCTTTGATGTTTTTAACTGTTTTTTTCTTTTCTTTCTCTCAGTTCTTTTTTCCTTCCTTTCTTTTTTTTTTTTTTTCTTTCTCTTTCTTCTTTTTACAGGGTAGGCCACATACACATATAAGAACATTAACTCTCAAGAACTTTGAATCACACTTGGAAGAAAGAATGTGGATTGGAAACATGTTAAATGTATTATTGACTGACATCATTGTTCCAAGAACCTAAGGGTGGCTTCTATAGAACAATCTGATTTTCAAAAGAACTTGCTGTGGACTCAAATCTGAGAACTTTCTAGTCCTTACTGAGATTCAACCTTTTTTTCTCAAATAAATGCTCCTTAAATTGTTGCAAGGCTTTGGTCAATTTCCAGAGTTCTGAAAAAATCAGATTTTGACCATTTTTTGTGTGCCAGTTTTCTCATTGTTTAATAGAGGGGTGGATTTTGAAAATTTCTTCTGACATTCAGAAGAGCTTCTTCTGTGGTCATTTTTTGTGAAGTAATTAGAAACTGAGATACTTCTCCAAAATAAATTGTTGGGTTTTGGGGTAGTGGAATGGAAGAATAGAGACTGGAAAGGCATCTCACATATATTCATTACAGCAAGTGATTCCTGAGGATTTCAGAACCTCTCTTTTATGAAGCCTCCTTCTTCTTGCATCTCACTTTATCTTTATGAGGCTAGAACAGAGAATCTAACTGGTAGTCTTTTTCCCCTAAGATTTAATTTAATAAAATTATTTACACATTAGAATTGGATAGAGTTAAGTTGATATTACAATCTCACTACTTATTAAGTATGTATTCTTAGACAAGTAGTTTAACATTCATTAATTTTAATTCTTTTATCTAAAACTTGGAGGCTATCCTAGAAAGTCATAAGATACAGTGCATACTGTGAAAATGTTAGCAATTTTAAATAAAAATTCAATTTAAGAGCATCTTTTCTTCAATTATAGTGGCAGATGTTTTGATGTCTTTCCTATAGAACTTCCACAAATATTTACAATTACAACAGACAATTACTGTTTTTGGATCAAAATGGGCGTCATGACTTGATAAAGGCTATACTTCTGGTAAATGGTGAATTTATTTATTAAAATGTTTCTAAGTGTCGAAACACCTGGTAATCAAATGTTATTTTGTTCTAAAGAAATACAATTTAATGGAGTTAGGACAATTGTGGATACTCCAGGATGTAAAATGTTATTGCTAAATATGGGTGGTTCTTCAATGACAAAAAAAAATAAATTACAGAATCTACCCAGTATTTTCTTTAAGCCTGCTTAACTTTCTTACTTTAAACTGAGCTTTAAAAAAATAAAAATAAAAACTCAAAACAAAACATCTTTTTGGAGTTCCAAAAGCATAAAAAAACTTCCATTGGACATCTCGTATCATGCTTTACGTTTTAAAAACTAAAAACTCAATATTTATTTAAATAATTAAATATGTTCATATGTAAAAACATAAAGAATGAAGAGCAACACAGATACAATAATTTTTTCTTTTCTGATACAAAATATCATTTCATTATGTATGTTTTCTTCATACATCTCATGTTAAGAGTACATGGTACTTTTATACTATGATAATCCATCTGACCTGGATGAAAATGATTAGAGAAGCTAATGCATTTTTTTGGGACTGGATAATATTCTATGAGATATATTTATGACAATGGTGCACATTTGGCAATATTTAGAAACACTTTTAATTATTATCACTGAAGAGAGTGGAGAGGCAGTGCTTCGGGTGTCTAGTTGGTAGAGGCCAGGGATGCTGCTAATAATCCTACAATGCTCAAGCTGGGCCCCGTTAACAAAGATATATCTGGTCCACAGTTGGACCAGATGTCAATAGTATTGATGCCAATAGTGTTGATCTTGAGAAATTCCAGTCTAACCGTATATTTATTATCTTTTTTCTTTTCAATTTTTCGTGTCAAACTGTAAAATATCCATTCCCTATTGTGATTATGAAAGTTTTTTCACACACTAGATTTGAAATACAATTTTAAATTTGCACTTAATATTTTTTATTCTTTTTATATTTAAGTAATTAATCCATTTGGGCTTAATTTTTTTTTTTTTTTTTTTTACTTTTTAAATTCTGTGACTTGGGGTGCCAAGGGAAAAAACCAATGGTAAGAACACCACTAATTAAATAACATATCTATTTCTCCCTGAATTAAGACACTATATGTGCACGTAAACAATATGTTTTGGGATCTTTATTTTATTTCACTCATTAATTTGTATAATCTCTTGCAAGTACCACATAGTTTTGATTATATTTATTTTAACATCTGAGAAGGCATTATAATCATTTTGATAAAGGTAAGGCTATTCTTCTCATTATTACTGTTTAATAATTCCTCGAATATTCTTTAGCATTTATTTTCCATATGATCTTTATTATGACTTTCTCCAATTTAAAATAATTATCAAGCATCGTACTTTGTTAATTTTAGCTTTCATACTTATCTTTTTCTTTTATTTTGCTTTTTATTTATCAAAATAAATATTGAGTTGGTTAAATTTAATTTATCTTCTTAATAGCAAGTGATTTTTAGTTTATACATTTTTGCTTGAATATGACTTTGGTTATGCCTTAAACATTTTGGTGGTTTTTTCCATTTCTTACTCTCTCTCGCTGTCCATGTATATATATGTGTATATATATGTATGTTATCTCTATAGACCATATACACAGAAACATAAAACATTTTATTAATATAAAATATACACATGTAAATATTAAAAATATATAGTAATAGTAAAATGTTATAAACAGTCTATAATCAATTTAAAAATATTGTGTATTTGTGCATCTTTATATAATTTTTAAATTATATTATTTAATTCTGTTATGTTTGTATTTTGTCTAATTATCTCTCTAAATTCCCCCCAAAAACTAAATTTTGAAGTAATGATTTATAATTACAGTCATTAAATAAACATAAAACAGTACAGAAAGTTACACAAATAAAATATGTGCAGTTTATTGAATAATCACACATCAACTCACCCATTTCCTATCAAACAACTCAAGAAACATGAACAGAACATTATCTGAATCCCAGAAGCCCATCTATTGCTCTTTCTCACTCTAACTCCCTCCTTATCTTGAAATGAAATCATTATTCTGGCTTTTCAAATGATGAATGACTCCTGCCTGTCTTTGAAATGGATGCAATTGAATTGTTAAACATAGACAGTAATCTTGTACAAGAACATACAATATTGTATACAGTATAAAATATGTGTACAAAACTAGTTAATATTTTAAGTGTACTCATATTCTAAAACATATTTTATGTTTTTGACTTCTTTTAAAATTTTGTTATATAATTTTTCTGTTTACTTTTATTGCTGTCTAGGATTCCACTGGAAAAATTCACTAAAATTTACTTATTCATTCTACTACTTTGGATATTTGAGTTGTTTCCAGTTTGGGACTCTTAAAAATAATGTTCTTATGAAGATACACATGTTAGGCATGTCACGTCTCTTGACGCATATACGTATGAATTTCTTTGGGGCAAATATTAAGTAGTGAAATATCAGCATAAGAGAATATACCTATGTTAAACTTTAGCACACATGGCCAAATAGTTTTCCAATATGTTTGTACCAAAATACACTCTTACCAGCAGAGTGTGAGAGCTCCTCTTGCTGTGTAACTTTGCCAATACGTGGTATTGTCAGGCTTTCCAATTTTACTTGCACCAGTATTTGTGCAGTTGTATCTCATTTAGTTTGCCTTGTCCTGATGATTAATTTTGTGTTTCTTACCTATTATATGTTATATTTCTGAATTGTCTTACTTTTTATTGACTTGTAAAAGCTTTTTATTTATTTTAGATACAAGCCTTTTGTCATTGATGTGATGCAGTTTCTTTCACAGTTTATGCTCCTCCCAATTAAATAGTCTTTTCCAGCCCTTAAAATTTTTTTTTATTCTCTTTTACTTTTTTCTAGAAAAGTTACTGTTTGTCCTTACACAAATATACTTTGCTTAAAATTAATTTTTGTATATCTGACAGGTAGGGAAGGATTAATATTATCTTTTTACCGACATTTAATTACACTGACAATATTCTACACATTTGATTTTTAAAAATAGAATTTGTTTTTTAGAACAGTTTTCAGTTTACAATAAAATTCGGCAGAAAGTACAGAGAATTCTCATGTAATCCTTGCCCCTACACTTGCACAGTCTCCCCCACTGTTAATATGTCTCACTAGAATATTACATTTGCTACAATCAATGAATCTACATGGACACATCATTATCACTCAAAGTCCACAGCTCACATTAGGATTCAATCTTAATGTTGTACAGTCTATGGGTGTATTTGATTTTTGATGCTGATGTAAGAAGTATTATTTAAAATTATTTTGCAAAGTCTGGTAATGGCATATATATGTGATGATGGCACATAGAAACACAATGGCTTTTTAAATTATTTTGTATTCAATATCTTGCTATATTTACCTACACATTAAAACAATGTTCTGTAGATTCTTCTGGAATTTCTAAAAATACAACCATGTTATCTGCATGTTAGCTTTATTTTTCTATTCTTTACATCTTGCAATTACTTTTCTTGCCTTAGTTCACTGGTTATATCTGCTAGTACAATGTTGAATAAAAATTGTTATATGTTTTGTTTTTCTAAACATTTTTTTTGTGGAATGAACTTTAATTTCCAAAAATTATTTTTGAGAGGAGTGTGTGTGGTGGGGAGCAGGGGGAGCTAAGATGATACTTTCGTTCTCCAATAATCTGATTTACTTAAGCATCAGCTTGTTTTGTCTGTCTGCATACAGTACCGCTTTTCAGTTTCTTTAACTAAGGTCAAATATGTGAAAGGCTTTAAGCTTCACTGATACTCTAGTAAGAGGCACAGAGGTTGCTGCTTTCGTGGGTTAGTGGTTCACTTGTAAGCAATTTATTTGTTTCCTGTTTGTTCCCTAGTCTTCTCAAAAGGTGGTATACTTTCAGCTACAATAATAAAGAGTGAACTCAACTCATCCATTTGGCTTCTCCTCAGTTCATTTAACTTGCCCTCTGAAGAACAAACATTTCCATTACAAGTTGCAGCCTTTTTCAGACCAGGGTCCCTTTACATTCAAGTGTTGGTTTTGATTTTCAGTTCACTTCTCTACTGCTGTTATCTTGCCTCTTGTTCATACCGTCTTTCTTTTAGTTCCCATCAGCGCCCAAGGCCTTGCTCACCTTCTCCAGGCCTAGAACCTGCTGGGCTTGAGAGAGGTAAAGCAGAGAGATTACAGTTGATGGACAGAGCATTAAAAGATTTTAACAGCCATCTTATCTTTCACTGAGAAAAAATTATGACTACTTTCAGTTTGCATAAACATGCAGTGAATACTCTATTAAGTTGTCTACCTGCTTTCTTTTTAGATATTCTGAAAGAAAGCAAATTTTACACATTGTAGTAGGGAACAAAAACTATTTGAAATAATGTCTTTTTTCAGAAAGTTAAGTGCTGCAATTCTTTGAAAGAAGACATTACGAACAACTCATTAGAATGCTGAATAGTGGACTAATAATTATTTATAATGAAGGCCATGTCAAGATACTTTCTTGATATTTTTTTGAAGGCAATGTTGGTAGAATTCTTATTAGGAACATGCTTTCTATGAGAGTTTAATAGTAGCTCTATTTTTATCTGGGAAGAAATGAACCTTACAATACTAATTTTCTCAGTTAATAGGGTTTCTTCTCTTAAATAAGCTCAATTGTCTAATTTAGGATAGGTAGCAGCTTGCCTTAGTCTTTGTGGAAAAGTGCACTTATTTTACAAATGGGAAGAAAATTAAAGTAAGATATTACTTTAACCTTTCTTCAGCAATTGAGGAAATCTATTCTTAATTTTCTTCAGTGCCTCAATTTGGATGTTGTTTTTGCAAAATCAAAGCTTTTAAATTACTCATCAGGTTTTTTTCTAGGATCTGTAACTTGGTGGGAAAGAACACAGATTTTTAAAAATGCATTAGAAAACATGAACAAGGGATGTATTTTCACAGATTTAGTAAGAATTTCATTATATGCCTACTGTGTGCTAGGCACAGGCTTAATAGCAAGAAAAACTGTGGTGGGCAAGACACATGAAGTACCAGCCTTCAGTCAGCTTAAATTTGCATTTATGAAAAGATGATGAATAAATTTTAATGATACTAATACATGTATAGCAAGAGCAAAGATATGTATATGTATATATGTATTTTTTAAAGAAAATGATTGATTTGAATTTGAAATTTGTTATGTATTTACATGAAGTATTGACTCATAATTTTGTCTTTATATGTGATTGTGCATTTTCTTTGTTATCCTTGTACTTGTCCATTTTTGCTCTCTCTAATTTTTTAACAATTGATCAATTTCTTTGTCTATATTATTGCATTTCTCAAAAACACACAATATGACTTGGTGGAGGCGGTCTCCATGGTTAGGAGAAGAAGTTTATTTATTTATTTTAAAAATTTATTTGTTTATTTTTGAGACAGAGTCTCGCTCTTTCCCTCAGGCTGGAGTGCAATGGTGGGCTCTCAGCTCACTGCAACCTCCGTCTCCTGGGTTCAAGCGATGGAGAAGACGCTTATTATTAAGCTGTATAGAATTGTCAGAACACAGTTTTAATAAAAAAGACCAACTTTTAAACTATTTTCTTGTTATTTTTAAATTCTTCATAAGCAAAGCACCCCTTATTGCCTATACCTGGGGAAGAGTGCTCGCCTAGTACCGACCCTCTAATTTGGTGTAAGACATGTAAAAACTAGTTAAATAAGGAGTGTGGTGGTGATGGTGGGGTTGAGAGAGACTGCTCAAAATGAGGGAACAGCATGTGTAAAGGGGCAGGAGATAGTCTGGCCTTCTCAAAGACGTGAAACAAATCCAATATTGCTATAACTTAGAAAGCAAGGGAGGCAGGAGTGGGGTGTGTTGTGGATTACGTATGAGTTGATGCTTTGCATTTAGAAAAAATTCAGACTCTGTAGAGCCTTGTAACTCATTTTAAGAACTGTAATCTTTAAGCTAAACACAATAGAAAGCTATTAGAAAGTACTAAGGAGGGAAGTGTCATGCCCATATTGGCTGTATTAGTCCATTTTTGTGCTGCTGATAAAGACATACCTGAGATGGGGTGATTTCTAAAGAAAAATAGGTTTAATGCACTCACAGTTCCACATGGGTGGGGAGGCCTCATGATTGTGGTGGAAGGCAAAGGTGTAAGTCACATCTTATATGGATGGCAGCAGGAAAAGAGAGAGAATGAGAACCGAGCAAAAGGGGATCCCCTTATAAAACCAGCAGATCTCGTGAGACTTACTACCACAAGAATAGTATGACAGAAGCTGCCTATTGGATCCCTCCCACAACATGTGGAAATTATGAGAACAATTACAAATTCAAGATGAGATTTGGATTTGGATAGGAACACAGCCAAACCATATCATTGGCATTGAGAACACAAACATAGTTTTACAGATTGTTAACAAAAGGTGTCAGTCAATATTCCAATAATTTCCTGAAAATGCGGTCAAAAATGGTTCTTGAAGGAGGGAGAAATTATTCTTATGATTTAATATCATTAGTTGGGTAACAAGTTTAGCAAGAGGGGAGAATGAGGATAGTTGAGGGCTAAAGTCATCAGAGGACTGTGGAAAATTTTCAGTCCTTCAACATCTCTCAAATTATGCATATTCAATTGAATGAATAAATAATAATTCTCATATTTCTCTTTCCCTAGGCCTCAAAATTTCTCTGCAGCTGGAGAAAAATTTCTTCTGTTAGGCGAGGCAATATGTAGTTGCTACACCGACTAAACACTGACATCTCTGTCTTAACACATTAAAAGTTTATTTCTCATTCAGGTCTTAGATTATAGTTAGGTTCCTATCTGTATGACCTTCCATGTGGTCATTTGCTTTGAAACTGGAGGCTCCTGTTTCCTGTTTGTCTGCAGATTTTTCTCCAGTTGGTCCTTGGGTTGAGAAAGAACAATGGGATCATATATGGAAGGTTTTAATTTTCTAAGCCTGGGAGTGGACTACATCACTTCTGCCCACCTGCCAATCACTGGAACTCAGTCCTATGGTCACATCTAAGCATAAGAGGATCTGGGAGATCCTTACTTATGTATCCAAAAGGAGGAGGAAATGACTGAGCATGTAGCAGTTTTTGCCAGTTTTTAATAAGTTTTGTGTATAAATGAGTGAATGAAGGAATGAATGATACTTTTAAAATTATTAGGAAAAGGAGGACAGATCTAGGAAGATCACCTCTTTCATCTGTGAGGGAAAGCATTTTCTTGGTATTTTGTTTGATTGTCTTTAGTTCATTGAGTTTTTAGTTCATGGAGATATTTAAATCAGACAAAGACTGGAGAATGTCCAAGGACAACTACTTATTGACGGCAAACACAAAAAAAGTAGGTACTTATATATTTTGCCTCTTTTCTCCTGCCTATAATGTAAAGAATGCAAAATAAAAGTGATAGAACTTTTCCCCATCTTTATACACAAATTTGGGCTTGGATTATATTATCGTATTGTACAGAATTACTTGGAGCCAGAATAAAAGAACTGAATTGTAGTCATAAGCTGAAAGAGAAAAGTGGCATATGACCATCTATGTGAATACAATTGTATCATTTAAATGCTGACAAATCATTAAAGTTGATCTTCCATTAGAAAGTTACATGATTTTGTATTCATTCTCTGAACATAATACTAGAAAACTATACAATTTAGATTTTAAAAATAACTTTACTTTAAATTAATCTTTGGGAATATTTGCTTTAAAGAAATTGTATATTAAAATTCAGTTTATTTTTTACATCTCTAACAAATGGCATTGTCTACATAATAATTACATTTCCAGTCAATTGTAAACAGTAGTTTTACCTGAAATAACCAAGTAATCAGAAAAACATTCTTTTTTTTTTTTCTAGGAAGGATCATGTATCCCTTCTTTTCATAATACTGCATCATTCATTAAATGAAATCATCATTTTGACTTCCTGATCCATGCAAATGTCATTTTGTCTTTGATTTGCAAAATATGTAAGATTTTTCCACACTAGGTAATGAAACACCCACACATCTTTAAAATTTAGTTTGCTAGTTGTTATTCATACTTGG
This sequence comes from Alouatta palliata, assembly GCA_004027835.1. NCBI lineage: Eukaryota > Metazoa > Chordata > Mammalia > Primates > Atelidae > Alouatta > Alouatta palliata. Next base: position 53,199 of record PVKV010003264.1, read on the forward strand.
TTGATTTTCAACTCAAAATGCTAATTATCTACGATTCAAATATATAATTCAAAAACAGACACTTTTATGTTCCCTTGATAAAAATCAAATAATCTGAGAACTAGAGGGAATACAAGAAATCAGGTAGGTAGAAATTCTCATTTGAAAGATTAGGAAAATTAAATGTGGACATTAAAGCAATTGGAACTCTCTAGCAGCAAAGTAGGGATTGACCATACTCATGCACAGGTCCATTGTAATTTTCCAACTCATCAAATTTAGGCTTAATATGTGTAAATACTCCTATTAAGTGTATTTTAAGGGTTTCCTCCTTGATTTACACGCACACACTGTTCTGTTCTAAATTCCATTAAATACTCATTTCATATTGATTTAATGCATTTTTAGTTTTAGAGAGAAGGCATTCAAAACATAGCTCATCACTTCATGATACAGAAAACTGTTTTAGTTTAGCATTAACATCTCTTTGTTTTTTGTTATTAAGCAAAGCAGCCTATTTGAGATTGGTATTAAACATAAACAATTGATGAAGAAAATAATTTTTCACCAAGAACTGAAGCATACTGTTGTTTAGGTTGTTTACTGCACCCAGATGAGCATTGAAATTGGTATTAAATTTCAGATTGTGTCTTCCTGCAGAAAAAAATATGTTTTTGTATTTTGCACAAAGGTGGCGAATCGGTTAAAAGTGTCATAGCCTTGAAATATACTCATGTAAATGAAAAAATGTGCATGTTAAATAAAAACTATCTAGAGTTAGGCAGGGTGCCGTGGCTCATGCCTGTAATCCAGTACTTTGTGAAGTGGAGGCAGGCAAATCACTGGAGGCCAAGGATTCTGAGACCAGCCTGGCCAACATGGGGAAACGTCATGTCTACTAAAAATACAAAAATTAGCTAGGCTTGGTGATGCGCACCTGTAATCCCAGCTACTCCCGAACCTGAGGCAAAGGAATCGCTAGAACCCGGGAGGGGGAGATTGCAGCAAGCCAAGATTGTTTCACTGCACTCCAGCCTGGGTGACAGAGCGAGACCCTGTCACAAAAGGGAAAAAAGGAAGGAAGGAAGGAAGGAAGGGAGGGAGGGAACAAGGGAGGGAGGGAGGGAAGGAAAGAAGGTAAAGGAAGGAAGGAAGGAAAAAAGGAAAAGGAAGGAAGGGTCTAGAATTACGTATACTCAGGATTATACCTCTTTGAATTCCTCCAGAAATCTTTAGGCAGAAAGTCCACAAAAGTTTATTTAACACATGAGGAAAAAGACAGATGTTCCAACATTTGGAGGTGAGTCACAATGCTCAAGCTTTGGAAATATTTGAATTAACTAATCTAATAGAAGAAGAAACCTAGCAAGGGATTAGCAATCAGTTTTTGTGAAGGGTAGATTGGGTCTTCTCTTTCAGTTTAAAAGAAACTAAAGAAGGTTCTCTTGGAAACAACAATTTCAGAAATTCAGAGAAAACTCTAACTAGAAAGTTCTTTCTTGTTTTGTTTATTGTACTTTTTTGTCATATCAACAATTAAAAAAAAAACTTAGAATTCTTTTCGAGTGTTTCTTTATGGGTACCAAATTTTAGTGAAATACAATATGGGATTGCACCTATATGATATCTTTGCAAAACAAAAACAACATTCTAGGTTATTCTTTCAGGTACTTGGAGCAAGCCTGCTAACTGTATGTAGAAAGCACTGAACTCCCAGGTGCTCATGAGCAATTCAGTTCTTTACGACAGCCTCGTTATAAAAGTACTAGATATGATATTATAGGAAGCTCGAAAAAAAATTAAGCATACAAATGAAAAAATACTTTAAAAATTATTTGATCTGTTATTTTTTTACCTGACATGTTAAGTTGTCTTAAAATTTCTTGAGGAACATTCCAGCTTTTTGATGCCAAAAAATCCTGCTAACATGGACTTTTTTTTAACTTTTAGGTTCATGGGTACATGTGCAGGTGTGTTATTTAGGTAAACTGCATGTCGGGGGGGTTTATATACAGATTATTTTGTCACCTAGGTAATAAGTATAGTACCTGATAGGTAGTTTTTTTTGGTTCTCACCCTCCTCCCACCCCTGACCCTCAAGTAGGCACTGATGTCTCTTGTTCCCTTCTTTGTGTCCATGTGTACTCAGACACTTCAATGATGTATGCTGAGAAAATAGATCAATTGCTACCAATATACTAAAAGTGCTTGAAAGGGCAAATGTCCTTGCTTACCTCCACCATCATTCTTCCAGTCACTTTCAGTCATTCTGAACTGATTATAATTTTCCCAAACACTATGGTTTTGTAGTTTCGTGCACTCCTTCTTTCTATGTGGAATTCCTTGTATTTTTGCCATTTGGAAATGTAGTCAATTAGACTGGCATTCAGAAAATATACACTGATGACCCTTTAACGTCTATGGAAGGAATCTACTTTCTCACTCTATTGAACTCAGGGATGGCCATGTGCCTTGCTTTGGCTAATGGGATGTTATAAAACAACATGGCAGTGAAAAAATAATTTTAACTAAATGATAGTAGAGGCACAACATATCAAAACTTGGGCATGTATGCGATACTGTTAAGTATTCCTTACAGGGAATTTTGTAGCATTCAATGTATATATTTGAGAAGAAGAAGGTTGAAAATCAATGAATTTCACAAAGCTAGAAACAGCAATTGAAATTTTCTGCTGTTACATCCATATTGTTATTCAGGACATACAACTCTGTCAATGTCCACCCAGTATTATTTCTGGGCAACTTATGTGGGTAACCCTCAAGTGTTTCTTGCTTAAGGAAACAGTTGCTTGCTCTGTTACAGTTTCCCTTCTTTCTGAACTCTCTCCCTATAGGTAACTGAAGGTCACTTACCATTACAATTGTTGGGGTATTTTTCCACGGACTTTGGACAAAATGAGCTTCTTGGATTGTTATGTTTTGTTTTTCTTTTTTTAAAAAAAACAGGTTTATTAAGGTATACTTTACATACTATATCATTTATCTATTTTAAGTGGGCAATTCAGTGATTTCAGTATATATACAGAGTTATGCAACAATCTAATTTTAGAACACACCTATCATTTCCAAAAGAAACCTTGTACCTATTTACAGTTACTGTCCTTTCTAATCCCTGTCCTAGGCAATCACTAACTTTTCTTTTCTGGACATTTGATATATGTGGAATTGGGCAACACATGATCTTTTATATCTCACTTCTTTTCTTGAGCATAATGTTTTCAAGGTTTCCATGCCATAGCATGTATCAGCACTTCGTTCCTTTTCATAGTCTAATAGACAGATTTTGAGATTCTATGGAGGGGAAAATTAGATAAAGAGACTAAAGGAGCTGACTTCTTGAGATAATTTATGGAACTCTGGGGAAAGCAGTGCTACTTTATAGCTCATGTGAAAAAAGCACATCAGTGAATTAAGGTGAGTATCTTCCCTGCCGTTTCTGCCTAGAAAATAACACCACCTTGATCCTTCAAGTACTGACAGAATTCAAACTACCAATGTTGATGTTGCTATTTTCAGATAGAATCTCAGACAGTATAGGTAGCTTGCTGACGTAAGCAGCAAAGTCTGAGTTGCAACTCAAGAAGTGTGGATCCAGAATCTTTAACACTGGGATATAACCGGTACGTATGGCCAGAGTCAACGGAGACAAGGTGCAGTCATGATCCCAATGATAGGGGCATCTTCTCTAGTTGCCATTACTCAGTCCAATAATTTTCAAACTCAGCTGCAAAACAGAATAAACAAGAGAGCTTCCTAAACCCCAAACTTTAAGAGTCTGATTCAGCATGTCTGGAGAATGTCTGTGAGTCTGAATTTTAGTCAAGTTTCCAGTTAATGCTTTTAGAGCAAGCCAGTAATAGACAAATCTAAACGTCCCCTTTTGTGGGTGAGAAAATGAAGACACTGAGATATGAAGTCACTAAATAACCAATGGCCATTTTGACTACAGGTAGTGAGTTATACTGTCTTTTATATTTTTAATTTTAGGATTCTCCTAAATATAAATGTTTTGATATATTATGGCCTAAAATGACTAATGCCCGTACAACACCTTACATTTGAAGAGAACAAATTTAAATGATAGTTTGAAGTTATAAATATTTTATTCCATGCTTTAACATTGGAAAACCTGAAAAAAGTAATTTTCTAACCAAATTAATAATAGTGCTCCGTAGTTTAAAGGGATTTTTAAAATAGAATCTATTGAATTCTCATTAAAATTAGTGAAGAAAATACGACAACCAGCATCAAGTACTTTATATGTGCCAGGTATTATTCTGAACATTTTAAATGTGTATCTAATTTAATGACCGTAGCAATTCTGTGAGGAACTACTATTATCTTCTGCATATTATTTATTTTTGTTTATCTATCTATCTATCTATCTATCTATCTATCTATCTATCTATCTATCAATCATCTATCTTCTATTTATTATTTTTGGAGACAGAGTCTTGCTCTATCACCCAGGGTGGAATGCAGTGGCGTGATCTCAGCTCACTGCAGCCTCTGCCTCCTGGGTTCAAGTGATTCTCATGCCTCTGCTTACAGAACAGCTGCGATCACAGGTGCCTGGTTAATTTTAGTATTTTTAGTAGAGGCAGAGTTTTGTCACGTTGGCCAGGCTGGTCTCGAACTCATGGCCTCAAGTGATCTGCCTGCCTCAGCCTTCCAAAGTTCTGGGATTACCGGTGTGAGCCATGGTGTCCAGCCCATTTTCCAAATTTATAAATGAGGAAAATTAGTTTCAGAGAAGGAAATAACTTGTGTAAGGCCTATGACTGGTTGGAACTACATGTCTTTCCTTCTAGTGTTTTCATTGTGTTTTACTTTGGTAAAGGTAAATGGTTCATAGCTGATTCAAAGGATATGGATATCCACAAAAAGCTGTGCAAATATTAGAATGATGAATTCTACCACTGTTTTGTTCTTCATTAATTTTCCCCGTATGTTAAAGATATTTGTGTTATGCATAGGTAAAGCTATTCCTTGGACTCTGTATTGACTTTACCTGGGGGTTAATTTCATCTAATCAGCAAATATTTATTGAGTATGATTAGGTTACTGGATTACTGTGCTAATGCTAAGTTAATAAGCTAAGGGAGAGAGAGAGGAGGTGGGGGCGGGGAAGAAAGAAAATGAGAGAAACAATAATTAAAACTGCTGCCAGGTTTCTGTCCTTTCTCTGAACCCTGAACTCATTGGTTATGTGAGTTCAATCTTTTCTAACGTAATTGAGCATTGCTATACCATATTCTATATGTGGGGATAGACCAAATTTCTTATTTTGCAAATAACATGAAAATTAATTTGAACCATAATATTTTCTAAGGCAGAGATTCAGAGTCACTGAATGTTCGATCTGTGAGAAAGGCCTTAAATTATACTTCAAGTTCTGGGGTACATGTGCAGAACATGCAGGTTTGTTACATAGGTATACACATGCCATGGTGCTTTGCTACATCCATCCCCCCGTCATCTACATTAGGTATTTCTCCTAATGCTATCCCTCCCCAATTCCCTCAACCCCTGCTATCCCTCCCCAACTCCCTGCCCCGGCCCCTACAGGCCCTGGTGTGTGATGTTCCCCTCCCTGTGTTCATGTGTTCTCATTGTTCAACAACCACTTATGAGTGAGAACAAGCATTCCCCTTTCTCCACAACCTCATCAGCAGCTGTTATTTTTTGACTTTTTAGTAATGGCCATTCTGACTTGTGTGGATGGTATCTCATTGTGGTTTTGAGTTGCATTTCTCTAACAAGCAGAGATATTGAGCTTTTTTTCATATGCCTGTTGACCACATGTATGTTTTTTTTTTTTGAAAAGTGTTTCTATCCATTGCCCACTTTTTAATGGGATTGTTGTTTGCCTGTAAATTTGTTTAAGTTCCTTACAGATTCTGGATATTAGACTTTTGTTAGAGGCATAGTTTGCAAATATTTTCTCCCCTTCTGTAGGTTGTCTGTTTACTGATAATTTCTTTTGTTGTGCAGAAACTATTTAGTTTAATTAGATCCCGTTTGCCAATTTTTGCTTTTGTTGCAATTGCTTTTGATGTCTTTGTCATGCAACCTTTGCCAATTCCTGTGTTCAGAATGGTATTGCTTAGGTTGTCTCCAGGGTTTTTGTAGTTTGGGGTTTTACATGTAAGTCTTTAATCCATCTTACATTGATTTTTGTACATGGTGTAAAGAAGGGGTCCAGTTTTAATCTTCTGCATGTGGCTAGCCAGTTATCCCAGCACCATTGGATAGGTAGTACTTTTCCCATTGCTTGTTTTTGTCTGCTTTGTCAAGGATCAGATGGTCGTATGTGTGTAGCTTTGTTTTTGGACTCTCTAGTCTGTTCCATTGGTCTATGTGTCTGTTTATGTATCAGTATCATGCTGTTTAGGTTACTGTAGCCCTGCAGTATAGTTTGAAGTCAGGTGTCATGATGACTCCACCTTTGTTCTCTTTGCTTAGGATAGAGTTGGCTATTTGGGCTCTTTTTTGTTTCCATATGAATTTTAAAATAGTTTTTTTCTAGTTCTGTGAAGGATGTCATTGATAGTTTTTAACTATATTGATTCTTCCCATCCATGAGCATGGAAAGTTTTTTCATTTGTGTCATCTTTGACTTTTTTGAGCAGTGTTTTATAATTCTCATTGTAGAGGTCTTTCACCTCTATGGTTAGCTTTATTTCTAGGTATTTTATTCTCTTTATGGCAAGTGTGAATGGGATTGCCTTTATGATTTGTCTCTCATCTTGGCTTCTGTAAGTGCATAGGAATGATGGTAATTTTTATATATTCATTTTGTATTCTGAAACTTTGCTGAATTTTTTTATTAGCATAAGGAGCTTTTGGACCAAGACTGTGGGGTTTTCTAGATATAGAATCATGTCATCTGCAAACCAGGGTAGTTTAACTTTCTCTCTTCCTATCTCTCGCTTACCTAATTGCTTTGGCAGGATTTCCAATACTATGTTGAATGGAAGAAATGAAAGACGGCATCCTTGTCTGGTGCCAGGTATCAAGGGAAATGTTTTCAGCTTTTGCCCATTCAGTATCAAATTGCCTGTGGGTTTGTCATAGATGGCTCCTTTTATATTGAGTTATGTTCCTTCAATACTTAGTTCATTGAGAGTTTTTAACATGAAAAGATGTTAAATTTTATTCAAAGTTTTTGCTGTGTCTATTGTAATCATCATGTGCTTTTTGTGCTTAGTTCTGTTTATGTGATAAATCACATTTACTCATTTGCATACGTTGAACCAAGCTTGCATGCCAGGCATACAGCTTACTTGATCAGGGTGGATTAGTTTTTTGGTAAGCTGCCAGATTTGGTTTGCTAATATTTTGTTGAGAATATTTGCATCAAAGTTCATCAAGGATGTTGGCCTGAAATTTTTTTGTTTGTTTGTTTTGTTGTTGTTGTTGTGTATCTGCCAAATTTTGGTATCAGGTTGATACTGGCCTTATAGAATGAGTTGGCAAAGTGTCCCTTCTCCTAAATCTTTGGACTAGTTTCAATAGAAATGGTACCAGCTTTTCTTTGTGCATCTGGTAGAGTTTGGCTGAGAATCTATTTGATCATGGGCTATTTATTATTAATTCAATTTTGCAATTCATTATTGGTCTGTTCAGAGATTCAGTTTATTCCTGGTTTAGTCTTAAGGAGGGTGTGTGTGTCCAGAAGTTTGTCAATTTCTACTACGTTTTCTAGTTTGTGTGAACAGAGATGTTCCTGGGAGTCTCTGATGGTTATTTATATTTCTACAGAGTCACTGGTAACATCCCCTTTGTTGTTTCTAATTGTGTTTATTTGGATCTGCACTTTTTACTTCTTTATTAGATTAGCTATTGGTCTATCTTTTTTATTAATTTTTCCAAAAAACAACTCTTGGCTTCATTGATTTTTTAAATGTTGTGTGTGTGTGTGTGTGTGTGTGCGTGTGTGTGTGTGTGTATGTGTGTGTGTGTCTCAGTCTCTTTCAGTTCAGCTCTGAACTTGGTTTTTTATTCTCTTTCACTAGCTTTGGAGTTGGTTTGTTCTTGCTTGTCTTTTAGTTGTGATAGATTGCAATTTAACATATTTCTATCTGTTTAATGTGTGCATTTAGTGCTAAGAATTTCCCTCTTAACACTACCTTTAGATATGTCCCTGAGATACTAGTATGTTGTATCTTTGTTCTCATTAGTTTCAAAGAACTTCTTGATTTCTGCTTTAACTTCATTATTTATCCAAAAGTCATTCAGGAGCAAATTGTTTAATTTCCATGCAGTTGTATGGTTTTGTGCAATTTTCTTAGTCTTGATTTCTATTTTTATTGCTCTGTGGTCCGAAAGTGGTTGCTATAGTTTCTATTTTTTTGCATTTGCTGAGGATTGTTTCATGTCCAATCATGTGGTCAGTTTTAGAGTATATGCCTTGTAGCAATGAGAAGAATGTATATTGTGTTGGTTTTGGGTGAAGATTTCTATAGTGTGATGATGATCACATCAGGGTCACCATCTGAGATGTTGATCACCACCTGTAGGAGTCTGTCCTACAAACCCTGATTCTGTGATGGATGAATAAATCATTCAATACACAAAATACAGTGAACAAGTGAGCTAGGGAGGTCAACAACTGCTCTCAGAAGGCGATTGCAGCTACCTGACACCCACTAGCTGTTTCTCCTTGCATTTATTCAGATAGATTTAATTACAGAGGTTCTAAGTCAACACTCTTTGGGTAATTAAGATGGTTAAAAGAGTGGTTTTATGAATAATAAAAGGTTTGGTTTCAGAGCCCAGAGCAAACACCATTAATGGGTAAACCCCTGGTTGACCTCACCCTGAGAAGACCATCAGGCACAAAGTTTACATGAGTAAATAAGCTATTTAGAGTAGAGACACAGGAATGTGGAGTAAACAGACTTAACTGGGGAAGCTTCTATTATCCCTAATCTTCACGCTATGACCTAATGCTCCAAGGTAAGAACTGACTGCCTTCAGCCTGTTTCATTATTACAAGTTGATGAAAACCTTTCAGCCTTCCAAAAGATTTAAGATTGTATCTTATAACTTTCCCTAATATTTACCTTAATATTTTATCAACCATCCTGAGTGAATCCCAATGCCACAGATGTCTATCAGGTCCATTTGGTCCAGTGCTGAGCTCAGATCCTGTATGTCTTCGCTAATTTTCTGCCTTGATGATCTGTCTAACACTGTCAGTGGGTGAGTGGGATGTTGAAGTTTCCCACTTAGACTTGGTGAAAGTCTAAGTCTTTTTGACAGTCTCTAAGAACTTCACTTATGAATCTGCATGCTCCTGTGTTGGGTGCATATATATTTAGGATAGTCAGGTATTCTTCTTGAATTGTACTCTTTATCATTATGTAATGTTTTCTTTGTCTTTTTTTTTTTTTTAATCTTCATTGGTTAAATGTCTGTTTTATATGAAATTAGTATTGTAACCTTTGTTTTTTCTGTTTTTTTTTTTTTTAATTTACTTGAATTTCTTCATTCCTTTATTTTGAGCCTATAAGTGTCATTGCATGTAAGATGGGACTCTTGAAGACAGCATGCCATTGGGTCTTGCTTCTTTATCCAGCTTGTCACTCTGTGCCTTTTAATTGGGGCATTTAGCTTGTTTACATGCAAGATGAGTATTAATATATGTAGATTTGATCCTATTATTGTGTCATTAGCTGGTTATTATGCCAACTCGTTTGTGTGGTTGCTTTACAATGTCACTGGTCTGTGTACTTAAGTGTGTTTTTGTAGAGGCTGGTAACAGTCTTTCCATTCCATATTTATTGCTTCTTTCAGGTGTTCTTGTAAGGCAGGTCTGGTAGTAATGATTTTCTTCAGCATTTGCTTATCTGACAAGGATCTTATTTCTCCTTCACTTATGAAATTTAGTTTGCCTGGACATTGAATTCTTGGCTGGAATTTCTTTTCTTTAAGAATGTTGTATATAGGCTTCCATTCTCTTCTGACTTGTAGAGTTTCTGCTGAAAGGTCTGCTGTGAGTCTGATGGACTTCTCTTTGTAGGTGATCTGTCTTTCCTCTTTTGCTGCTTTTAACATTTTTTCTTTCACTTTGACCTTGGAGAATCTGACGATTATGTGTCTTGGGGATAACCTTTTTGTGAAGTATCTCACTGGGGCTCTCTGCATTTCTTGAATTTGAATGTTGGCCTCTCTAGCTAGATTTGGGAAGTTCTCCTGGATAATATTTTGAAATATGTTTTCCAAGTTGCTTCCACTCTCCCCATCTCTTCAGGGATGCCAATGAGTCATAGTTTCGATCTTTTTACATAATATCATATTTCTTGGAGGTTTTGTTTGTTCCTTTTCATTCTTTTTTCTTTATTCTTGTCTGACCATCTTACCAGTCTTCAAGCTCTGAGATTCTTTTCTCTGCTTGATCTATTCTGCTGTTAGTACTTGTGATTGCATTATGAAATTCTTGTAGTATGTTTTTCAGTTGTAGCAGGCCAGTTACATTCTTTTCTATACTGGCTTTCTTGTCTTTCAGCTCCTTTGTTATTTCACTGTGATTCTTACCCTCCTTAGATTGGGTTTCAATATTCTCCTGATTTCAATGATCTTCCTTTCTATCCATACTACAAATTTTATTTCTGTCACCTCAGGCATCTCAACCTGGTTAAGAACCCTTGCTGGAGAGTTAGTGTAATCATTTGGAGGAAACAAGGCACTCTGGCTTTTTGAGTTGTCAGAGTTCTCATGCTAATTCTTTCTTACCTTTGTGGGTTTATGTTCCTTTAATCTTTGAGGTTGCTCTTTTGGGGATGAGTTTATTTATTCTTTATCCTATTTGATGACCTTGGGGATTTGATTGTGATAAAAGATGGGTTCAACGGACTGAATTCATTTCTGGAAGATTTTAAGGGGCCAAGGCTCAGCTCAGCACTCCTGGACTGTGTGCTCTAATGCTTTGGGACTGATATTGGCCCCAGCATTTTTCTTTGGTTCCTCAAGTTTAGGTACCTGCTGCACTTGAACCGAGGTGCTCCTGAGCTGCTGGTCAAAACACCCTAATAGGTGATGCGAGCCAAAGACCTTCATAGGGTGGTGGCAGTGGGATCAATCCTAACTGGCACCTACCAGCGGTGGTGGCAGCATGGCAGGCTGCATGCTTGTGGGCTGCAGCAGGATGCTAAAAGGTATCTAAGTGCCAGTTTCCATTTCAGCATTTGCAGTAGTTGTGGTGGCAGATAGCTGGGGAGGCAGAGCAGACAGGGGCTTCCGTCAGTGACTATGCACACATTTGAGCCAGTGGTTATGTTAGCATGTGGTTGGGGCACTGGTGAGTGCAGGACTTTGTGTGTCCTCTGTGTACATTCATGTGGGTGGTGGTGGCTGCTCCAGGTGGGGGCAGGTTCATTGTTTTCCATACCTAGTTTCATGCTGGTGGCAGTGTTGGTACAGAGACAGAGTGCTGGCAGAGGCAGAGCTGGTGAGCTCCAGCTCTGTGCCCACCAACACTTATACAGCAATAGTGATGTAGCAGGGGGAGGGAGAGAAAGGTGCACTTGTGCAGACACCAGTGGCGTGGAAGGTTGCACATGCACATGCCTGCTGGTAGGAAAGGGAAAAGCAAGGCCCTCCCATGAACACACAGAGAGGCAAAGCTCTGTGGGGGATGGCAGTGGGTGAATGTGTGCAGGTAAAGTGGCATAGGGGGTCTGCAGTTGGGGAAGGGAACCATTCTGCTGGAGCGCTCTACTGGTCAGGTGTGTTCTGCCAGTGCAGGGGCTATGATGCAGGCTCTCTGGAGGTAACCACCCTGTCCCTGCCAGGCACCCAAGGCTGCACTGTAAACAGGCACTGCCAGGCTGGGCCCCTGGGAGAGGCCGGCAGACTGAAGGGTGCTCAGGATCTGACTGACTCTGTCTTATGGGCAAGATTGCCTCGCAGAATTTAGGTCTGATACTTCCTCCAAAGATAAAGTCTCCTTTGGGAGCAAGTTGACCCTAGAGGAATGGGTGTCCCTGGCCATACACCAGTACAGATGCTCCTGCACCAAACCCTCTGAGCTCCACCCTGGCTGGAGTTCTGCTCCTACCACTTCTCTATGCAGCTTTGCCTGCCAATCCAAGTGTCCATGGCAGTCATGGGGTCTCTCCTCTTGCTGGAATTCCAGAGGCCCATGGCAAGATCTGGTTGTTCCTTTCCTGCTCAACTCTCCCCTTTCACATGAGTTGTTGGGGGCCAGGAATAAATCCTTGTATGTGGTAGCCCTGTACTGGGTTACTAGTTTTCTTCCTCTTCAGCCTAGCATCTCTGTCTTCCTTCCATCCACTCTCAATGCCTTCCTTCTATAGATCTGCTAGAAGTGTGTCAGTGTTTTTTATGTCCTGTTCCTTTGGTGGATGATGTTCCTCCTGGCTGCATCTAGTTGGTCATCTTGTCCATTTTTTCTAATTCTGTGAAAAATGGCATTGGTAGTTTGATAGGAATAGTATTGAATAGCAGTATGGCTATTTTAATGATATTGACTCTTCCATTCTATGAGCATGAAATGTTGACAAGTAGTACCTGAGTAAATAGCTTCTACACAGCAAAAGAAACCATCAACTGAGAAAACAGACAACCTACAAAATGGGAGAAAATATTCACAAATTACACATCTGACAAAGGCCTAGTATCCAGAATCTATAAGGAACTTAAGGAGATCAACAAGCCAAAAGCAAATAACCCCATTGTAAAATGGGCAAAGGACATGGACAGTTTTCAAAAGAAACATAAGTGACCAATAAACATATGAAAAAATGCTAATTGTTACTAATCATCAGAGAAATGCAAATCAAAGCCATAATGAGATACCCAGTCATACCAGTCAGAATGGCTGTTATTAAAAAGTCAAAAAATAACATGCTTGCGATGGTACACTCATACACTGTTGGTGGGAATGTACATGACTTCAGCCACTGTGGAAAGCAGTTTGAGTGTATCTCAAAGAACTAAAAACAGAACTAGCAATCCCTTTACTGGGTGTATACCCAAAAGCAAATAAATCATTCTACCAAAAAGTCACATGCACTCATATGTTCATCGCAGCATTATTCATAATAAAGACATGGAATCAACTTAGGTTCCCATTAACAGTGGATTGGATAAAGAAAATGAGGTACATATTCACCATGGAATACTATGCAGCCTTAAAAAAGAACAAAATCATGTCCTTTGCAGCAACATGGAGGCATCTGAAGACTATAATCCTAAGTAAATTAGCATAGCAACAGAAAACCAAGTACTGCAGGTTCTTACTTATGAGTGTGAGCTAAACACTGAGTACACATAGACACAAAAAGGGGAACAATAGACACTAGGGGCTACTAGAGCAGGGAGGGAGGAGTATGGTCTGAAAGCTACCTATTGGGCACTATTCTCACTGCCTAGGTGATGGGACCATTCATACCCCTCACCTCAGCATCATGCAATACACCTAAGTAACAAACTTGTACATGTACCCACCGAATCCAAAATAAAACATGGAATATTAAAATAAAGAAATAAATAGATAAATAAAAAGTGTAAATATTTGTTTGAAGTACATTAAAGCTCCCCTAAATCCTTTCTTATTTTGATATAAAAACATAATGTCACTTTTTTGGTGTATTCATGACTGTAGTGAATATTTACAGTGGTTAAAATCAATATCGACAGATAATTATACAAATATTCCAATGGGTGTTATTTTTATTCTTTTACTATTAAGATCTCATACTGAAATATGAGCTTGTTTTATGGTAGAAGAGCCTTGTATCTTTGGATGTAATAAGTACTAAGCAGAGGTTATTCAGAAAATGAACATCCCAGAAAAAACTGTTATCGTTCTACAATTCATGTAAAACACACACACACAGACACACACACACACACACACACATGCATGCACACACATCTGTTGCCTTGTGGATCAGTGATGCTTATCAATTACAATTATCACTGTTGGTACCTTCATGTCCATCATTCAGTCATTCATGCACTTACTCACTTAATAAATGCATATTAAGTATATACTATGTGTGGGTTGTTAGAGGTGCCAGTGGAGCTTTAGCAACTTTACAGAGAAATTGAGACAGATATTAGAGTCCTGGGCACACTTATAAACACTTTAAAAATTCTTAGGGCTTTACATACATGTAAGGATAAAGTAGAAACAAAGAGGTCCTTTCAGGAACTGTAGCTTGCATTGAAATATCTTAATCTCTGAAGCTGGGTTAAGGTAATCCCACTGTGCCTGTGCCACAGGACACTAGAAGTAGTACACTTAAATCCTGCCTTGAGAAAGAAAGATTTTAGGATCCAAATTATTTCTACTGACAGTGTTTCAAATACAATCGATAGCACAGTTAAGCAAGAGGAACTAATGTGAAGAAATAAGACAGCAGGAACACTTGTAACGATTAGGCTCTATAGTATTAAGAATATAAATACTGGGGAAAGATGTCCTGTCTAATCTATGGGAAGCTCCAGTTGGGGAAACACAATACACATTCCTAGACTTCTAGAAGAATGTCATGCCACCTGCAATGGATAATTATATGCCTTTGAAAGATAAATTTCTAAAATGTGTATGAGCCCTGATAAAAGTAGAGTGTCTGACTGTAAGACATCAAATGATCGTTATCTAGAATTGTCCATCGTAAGACATATAAAAACTACTAAGATATAAAGTGGGGCAAGATTAGTTCCAATATATCAGAACTGGAAGGGATATGAGCAGGACCAGATGCCATGAACAAGCTGCAAGAGCAGGTAGTTCAGACCTCCACTTTACCTACCGCTGTTGTCTAATCATTTTCTCCAGCTCATAGCCATGGAGTTTATGGGGATCCTTTGTAAGCAACTGATAGAGAAGAAAAGAACATTCCTGAGCATGGTTACTGTGTAGGTTGGCTTGGTATCTTGGGTGCCAGAAAAGAAATAGAAAACTGTACAATAGTGTCATTCAGGGATGGCCTTGAAAAGCAGTTGCAAGAAAAAAAAAGCCTCAATTGTCAGATCTTTGTACAATGCTACAATGCACATTAGTGTAGCTCGTGATAAGAATATCTGTAAATTCATGAGAAATGAAAAATGGTCTTGCCAGTTGGTCAGGGTCCTGAAAGGAGACAGATTGAAAGATCAGAGACAAAAAAGAAATGGAGTAGAGGTGTAACTATGGTTATATGGGAGTTGGAAAAAAAAAAAAAAAAACCAGATCTTTATATCACATGTTGTGCTATAGCTGGCCTAAAGTTAGAACCTGAGCAACGCCATTTTATAAAAGACAAAGCCTATGTTTCAAAATAAGTTGCAATGGCTGCCCCACTCTCCTCACATTAACTGCTGGCCTCTGGCTTCTGTACATAAAACTGCTAGTTTGCTCTGTAAACTAGGTAAAGCTATCTACCTTTCTTATCAGTAACAGCCAGAATTGTCAGCCTTTGAGACTAGAATAGCAGCCCAAGCTAATTACATCCTGGTCCCTGTGCTTTGTAATAAGTAACTAAGATCTGTTATTTCCTCTGCTGCCCAGAAGGTGTGCAAACGAACGCTTATCTTGACTTCTGTAAGCCACTTAGGTAACAATCGAGGTGGAAAGATGTCCTCAAACCCCTGGAATGTCCAGAGCCCAGCTCCCTCCTCTCTGTCCGGGAAATGATTTACGAAAACCCCTAAATGTCTGTGTCCCTTCACCCCCACCCCCACCTCTCACCCTGACTCCCAGAGTGATTTCTACGGGTATAAAAGATCTTAACACCCTCCATTCGGGGCCACGGGTTGGAGAGACGTGAGTCCTCCGTGGTCGCCGGCTTAATAAACCCTGCTATTTGGCATACTTTTGTCTTGGTGCTGATTCTTTAATCTCGCCTCGAATATAACAATGTTATCCCTGTAAGAGAGTGTCTACTATGGATGGGACATTAAACAAGTACACAACACCAAGTAGATAAAATGACTCGGCCAGCTGGTATGAGCCTTGGTTATTGGTTAACTCCAGTGCTATACCATGGACACATGAATAGAAAAACATAAATGAGTATAATTTTTAGTGCCTTAACCAACTTTGGCTGTTTTTTTCAGGAGATTTATGTAGATGTTTATTTTCGTTTCTGTTAAATAAATATGCAGGAGTGAAAAGTGCTGGCCATGCAGTAAATATATCTCTAAGTTTTTTTTTTCCTTTAACTTTTATTTTAAGTTCTGGGGTACATGTGCAGGATGTGCAGGTTTGTTACATATGTAAGTGTGTGCCATGGTGTTTTGCCACACAGATCAACCCATCACCTTGGTATTAAGCCCAGCATATCCATTAGTTATTCTTTCTGATGCTCTCTTTACCCCCACCAGCCCCTAACAAGCTCCAGTGTGTGTAGTTCCCTCCCTGGGTGAATGTGTTCTCATAATTCAGCTCCCACTTATAAGTGAGAACACATGGTGTTTGGTTTTCTGTGCCTGCATTAGTTTGCTGAGGATAACAGCTTCTACCTCCATTTATGTCCCTGAAAAGGACATGATCTCATTCCTTGTTTGGTCGCATAGTATTCCATGGTGTATATGTACCACAGTTTGTTAATTCAGTCTATCACTGATGGGTATTTTGGTTGATTCCATGTTTTTGCTATTGTGGATAGTGCTGCAATAAACACACACATATATGTATCTTTATAATAGAATGATTTATATTTCTTTGGGTATATAAACAGTAATGAGTTTGCTGGGTCAAAAGGTATTTCTGCCTCTAGATCTTTGAGGATTCACTTTGAGTAAGACATCACACTGTCTTCCACAATGGTTGAACTAATTTACACTTCAATCACTGGTGTAAAAGTATCCTTTTTCCTCCACAACCTTGCCAGCATCTGTTGTTCCTGGACCTTTTAATAATTGTCATTCTGACTGGTGTGAGATAATATCTCATTGTGGGTTTGATTTGCATTTCTCTAATAATCAGTGATGTTGAGATTTTTTTTTTTCATGTTTGTTGGCCACATGAATGTCTTCTTTTGAGAAGTGTCTGTTTGTGTCCTTTGCCCAGTTTTCAATGGGGTTGTTTTTGTTTTTCTTGTAAATTTGTTTAAGTTCCTTATAGAGTTTGCATATTAGACCTTTGTCAGATTGATAGATCACAAAAATTTTCTCTCATTCTGTAGGTTGTCTGCTCATTCTGATGATAATCTCATTTGCTGTGCAGAAGCTCTTTAGCTTAACTAAATTCCATTTATTTTTGCTTTTGTTGGAATTGCTTTTGGCATTTTCATCATAAAATTTTTGCTTCTGCTTATGTCCTGAATGGTATTGCCTAGATTTTCTTCTAGGGTTTTTGTAGTTTTGGATTTTACATTTAAGTCTTTAATACATCTTGAGTTAATTTTTGTGTAAAGTGGAAGGAATGGATCCAGTTTCAATTTTCTGCACATGGCTAGCCAGTTCTCCCAGCACCATTTATTAAATAGGGAATCCTTTCCCTGTGCTTGATTTTGTCAGGTTTGCCAAAGATCAGATGTTTGTACGTGTGTGGTCTTATTTCTGATTTCTCTGTTCTGTTCCACTGATCTATGTGTCTGTTTTTGTATCTGTACCATGTTGTTTTGGTTACTGTAGCCTTGCAGTATAGTTTGAAGTCTGTTAGTGTGATGCCTTCAGTCTTGTTCTTTTTGCTTAGGATTATATTGGCAGTTTGGGCTCATTTTTGGTGCCATATAAATTTTAGCATAGCTTCCTTTAATTCTGTGAAGAGTGTCAATGTTAGTTTAATGGGAATAGCATTGAATCTATAAATTACTATGAACAGTATGGCCATGTTCATGATATTGATTCTTCCTATCCATGAGCATGGAATATTTTTCCATTTAATTATGTTCCCTCTGATTTCTTTGAGCAGTGGTTTATAGTTCTCCTTGAAAAGGTCCTTTACTTCCCTTCTTAGTTGTATTCCTAGGCCTTGTATTCTTTTTATAATAATTGTAAATGAGAGTTCATTCATGATTTGGCTTTCTGCTTGCCTGTTGTTGGTGTTTAGGAATGCCACCGATTTTTACACATTGATTTTGTATCCTGAGACTTTGCTGACATTTCTTACTAGCTTAAGGAGATTTTGGGCTGAGACAATAAGATTTTCTAGATTTGGATTATATCTTCTACAAACAAAGATAATTTGACTTCCTCTCTCCCTATTTGAATACACTTTATTTATTTCTCTTGCTTGATTGCCCTGGCCAAAACTTTCAATACTATGTTGAAAAGGAGTGGTGAGAGATGGCATCCTTGTCTTGTGCCTGTTTTCAAGGGGAATGCTTCTATCCTTTGCCATTTAGTATGATATTGGCTGTTGGTTTGTCATGTAAGGCTCTTATTATATTGAGGTATATTCTTTCAATAACTAGTTTCTTGAAAGTTTCTAACATGAAGCAATGTTGAATTCTGTTGAAGGCCTTTCCTGCATTATTGAAATGATCATGTTGTTTTTGTCTTTAGTTCTGTTTATGTGATGGATTACAATTATTGGTTTGTGTATATTGAACTAACCTTGCATCCCAGGGATAAATCAACTTGATTGTGGTAGGTGAGTTTTTCTGATGTGCTGCTAGACCTGGTTAGCCAACATTTTGCTGTGGATTTTTGCACTGATGTTCATCAGGGATATTGGCCTGAAGTTTTCCTTTTTTTATTGTATCTCTATCAGGTTTTGGTATCAGGATGATGCTGACCTCATAAAATGAGTTAGGTAGGGGTCCATACTTTTAAATTTTTTTGGTGTAGTTTCAGTAGAAATGGTACCAGTTCTTCTTTGTACCTCTGGTAAAATGTAGCTGCAAATCTCTCTGGTCCTGGGCTTTTTTTGGTTGGTAGCCATTTATTACTGCCTCAATTTCAGAACTCATCAGTCTATTTAGGGATTCAATTTCTTTCTACTCAGTCTTGGGAGGATGTATTGTCTAGGAATTTATCCATTTCTTTCATATTTTCTTGTTTATGTGCAGAGAGGTGATTATAGTATTCTCCGATGGCTGTTTGTATGTCTGTGGGTCAGTGCTAATATCTTTAGTATCATTTCTGATTGTCTCTGACTCTTCTCTCTTTTCTTCTTATTAGTCTATCAGTCTATCTATTTTATTATTAAAAATAAAAAAACAAGTTCCTGGATTTGTTGGTTTTTTGAAGGATTTTTTTTGCGTCTCTATCTCCCTCAGTTCTGCTATGATTTTGCTTGTTTCTGGTCTTCTGCTAGTTTTGGGACTTGTTTGCTGTAGGTTTTCTAGTTCTTTTAGTTATGATGTTAGGTTGTTTATTTGAGATCTTTCTAGGTTTTTGATGTTGGCATTTAGTGTTATAAATTTTCCTCTTTACATTGTTTTAGTTATGTCCCAGAGATTCTGGCATATTATTTCTTTGTTCTCATTAGTTTTGTGAACTCCAAATATCTGAGACAGGTATCAGTCAATTTAGAAAGTTTATTCTGCCACGGTTAAGGATGCGCCCCAGACACAGCCTCAGGAAGTTCTGAGATATGTGCCCAAGGTGGTTGGGGGTACTGTTTGCTTTTATACATTTTAGGAAAACATAAGACATAAATAAATATGTGTAAGATGTACATTGGTTCAGTCTGGTAAGGTGGAACAAGTTGAAATAGGGGCTTCCAGGTTAGAAGTAGATAAGAGACAAAAGGTTGCATTATTTTGACTCCTTGATGAGCCTTCCACCTAATATGCAATTTAGTTTGGCTCAGCTAATCTGAATTTTTACACAAACAATAGGGGAATGGAAGCAATCAGATAGGTATTTGTCTTAGGTGAACCTCAGAGGAATGACTTTGAATTGGAATGGGAAGCAGGTTTGCCCTAAGCAGTTCCTAGCTTGACTTTTCCCATTAGCTTAGCAATTTGGTAGTTCCAAGATTTATTTTCCTTTCACAAAGGAAGAACTTCTTGATTTCTGCCTTATTTTTTTTTTTTGGGACAGAGTCTCACTCTGTCGCCAGGCGCCAGGCTGGAGTGCAGCGGCGCAATCGTGGCTCACTGCAACCTCTGCCTCCTGGGTTCAAGCAATTCTCCTGCCTCAGCCTCCCAAGTAGCTGGGACTACAGGCACACGCCACCACGCCCAGCTAATTTTTGTATTTGTAGTAGAGATGGGGTTTCACCATGTTGGCCAGGATGGTTTCGATCTCTTGACCTCATGATCCACCTGCCTCGGCCTCCCAAAGTGCTGGGATTACAGGTTTGAGCCACCGTGCCCGGCCGATTTCTGCCTTAATTTTCTTATTTTCCCAGGAGTCATTCAGGAGCAGGTTGTGCAATTTCATGTAGTTGTGTACTTTTTAGTGAGTTTCTTAATCTTGAGTTCTAATTTGATTGCACTGTGGTCAGAGAGACTGTTAGGATTTCAGTTCCTTTGCATTAGCAAGCTAAAAAGATCTCAAGCTAACAACCTAACATCACAACTAAAAAAAAAAAACTAGAGAACCAAAGGAAACAAATCCCAAAGCTAGCAGAAGACAAGAAATTACCAAAACCAGAGTGGAACTGAAGGAAATAGACATAAAAACCCTTCAAAAAAATCAATAAATCTAGGATCTTATGTCAAAAAAAATTATTGAATAGATAGATCAGTAGCTAGACTAGTAAAGGAGAAAAGAGAGAAGAATCAAACAGAGACAATCAGAAATTACAAGAAGAATATCACCACTGACCCCATAGAAATACAAACAACCATTAGAGAATACTACAAACACACTATATACATAAACTAGAAGAACTAGAAGAAATGGATAAATTCCTGGAAACATAGCATTCTCCCAGAACTGAACTAGGAAGAACCTGAATTCCTCAATACACCAATAATGAGTTCTGAAATTGAGGCAGTAATAAATAGCTTGCCAATCGGATCAAATTCACACATAACAATATTAACATTAAATATAAATGGGCTAAATGCCCCAATCAAAAGACACAGATTGGCAAATTGGATAAAAAGTCAAAACCCATGGGTATGCTGTATCCCGGTAACCCATCTCAGATGCAAGGAAACACATAGGCTCAAAATAAAGGCATGGAGGAAGATTTACCAAGCAAATGGAGAGCCAAAAAAAAAAAAAAAAAAAAAAAAAAAAAAAAAAAAAAAAAAAAAAAAAAAAAAAAAAAAAAAAAAAAAAAAAAAAAAAAAAAAAAAAAAAAAAAAAAAAAAAAAAAAAAAAAAAAAAAAAAAAAAAAAAAAAAAAAAAAAAAAAAAAAAAAAAAAAAAAAAAAAAAAAACAGGAGTTGCAATCCTAGACTCTGATAAAATATACTTTAAAACAACAAAGATCAAAAGAGACAAGAAGGGCATTACATAATGGTAAAAGGATTGGTGCATCAAGAAGAACTAACTATACTGAATACATATGCACCCAATACAGGAGCACCCAGATACATAAGGCAAGTTCTTAGGACCTACAAAGAGACTTAGACTCCCACACAATAATAGTGGGAGACTTTAACACTCCACTGTCAATATTAGACAGATAAACGAGACAGAAAATTAACAAGAATATCCAGGACTTGAATTCAGATCTGGACCAAGCAAACATAATAGACATTTACAGAATTCTCCACCACAAATCCACAGAATATGCATTCTTCGCAGCACCACATAACACCTACTCTAAAATTGACCACATAATTGGAAGTAAATCACTTCTCAGCAAGTGCAAAACGATGGAAATCATAACAAACAGTCTCTCAGACCACAGTGCAATCAAATTAGAACTCAGGATTAAGAAACCAACTGATAACCACACAACTTTATGGAAACTGAACAACTGGCTCTTGAATATTGATTGGATAAAAAATGAAATGAAGGGAGAAATAAAGATGTTCTTTGAAACCAATGAGAACAAAGACACAATGTACCAGAATCTCTGGGACACACTGAAAGCAGTGTCTAGAGGAAAATTTATAGCAATAAATGCCCACATGAGAAGCAAGGAAAGATCCAAAATTGACACCTTATCATTAAAATTGAAAGAGCTAGAGTAGCAAGATTAAAAAAAGTCAAAAGATAACAGAAGACAAGAAATAAAAAAGATCAGAGCAGAACTGAAGAAGATAGAGACACAAAAAACCCTTCAAAAAATTAACAAAACCAGGAGCTGGCTTTTTTTTAAAAGATCAATAAAATAGACAGACCACTAGCCAGATTAATAAAACAGAAAAGATAGAAGAATCAAATAGATGCAATAAAAAAAACAATAAAGGGGATAGCACCACCAATTCCACAGAAATACAAACTATCATCAGAGATTACTAGAAATAACTCTATGCACATAAACCAGTAAACCTGGAAGAAATGGATAAATTCCTGGACACTTGCACCCTCTGAAGCCTAAACTAGGAAGAAGTAGAAACCCTGAATAGACTAATAACAGGGACTGAAGTTGAGGCAGCAATTAATAGCCAACCAACCAAAAAAAGCCCAGGTCCAGATGGGTCCACAGCCAAATTCTACCAGACATATAGAGAGGAGCTGGTACCACTCCTTCTGAAACTATTCCAAACAATACAAAAAGAGGGAATCCTTCCCAAATCATTTTATGAGACCAACATCATCCTGATACCAAAACCTGGCAGACACCCAAGTGAAAAAGAAAACTTCAGGCCAATATCCATGATGATCATAGGTGCAAAAATCTTCAATAAAATACTGACAAACCAATTGCAACAGCACATCAAAAAGCTATCCATCATGATCAAGTAGGCTTCATCCCAGGAATGCAAGGCCGGTTCAACATAAGCAAGTCTATAAACATAATTCACCACAGAAACAGAACCAAAGACAAAAACCACATGATTATCTCAATAGATGCAGAGAAGGCCTTCAACAAAATTCAACAGCCCTTTATGCTAAAAATTCTCAATAAACTAGATATCGATGGAATGTATCTCAAAATAATAAAAGCTACTTACAAAAAACCCACAGCCAATATCATACTGAATGGGCAAAAACTGGAAGCATTCCCTTTGAAATATGGCACTAGACAAGGATGCCCTTCCTCACCACTCCTATTCAGTATAGTATTGGAAGTTCTAGCCAGAGCAATCAGGCAAGGAAAAGAAATAAATGGTATTCAATTTGGAAAGGAGGAAGTCAAACTGTCTCTACTTGCAGATGACATGATTGTATATTTTGAGGACCCCATTATCTCATCCCAAAGTCTCCTGAAACTGATAAGCAACTTCAGCAAAGTCTCAGGATACAAAATCAATGTGCAGAAATCACAAGCATTCCTATATACACCAATAACAGACGTAAAGAGAGCCAAATCAAGAACAAAGTGCCATTCACAATTGCTACAAAGACAATAAAATACCTAGGAATACAAGTAACGAAGGATGTAAGGACCTCTTCAAGGAGAACTACAAACAACTCCTCAATTAAATAAGAGAGGACATAAACAGATGGAAAAACATTCCATGCTCATGGTTAGGAAGAATCAATATTGTGAAAATGGCCATACTGCCTAAAGTAATTTATAGATTCAGTGCTATCCCCCTCAAGCTACCAATGACCTTCTTCACAGAACTGGAAAAAAACATCTTAAACTTCATATGGAACCAAAAGAGAGCCCACATAGACAAGTCAATCCTAAGCAAAAAGAACAAAGCTGGAAGCATGACGCTTCCTGACCTCAAACTATTCTCCAAGACTACAGTAATCAAAACAGCATGGTACTGGTACCAAAACAGATATAGACCAGTGGAAAAGAACAGAGGCCTTGGAGGCAATGCCACACATCTACAACCATCTGGTCTTTGACAAACTGCACAAAAACAAGCAATGGGGAAAGGATTCCCTGTTTAATAAATGGTGCTGGGAAAACTGGCTAGCAGTGTGCAGAAAGCAGAAACTGGACCCCTTCCTGACACCTTACACTAAAATTAACTCCAGATGGATTAAAGACTTAAACATAAGACCTAACACCAGAAAAACCCTAGAAGAAAACCTAGGCAAACCATTGATCACATAGGCATAGGCAAGGACTTACGACTAAAACACCAAAAGCATTGGCAACAAAAGCCAAAATAGACAAATGGGATCTAATTAAACCCCAGAGCTTCTGCACAGCAAAAGAAACAATCATTAGAGTGAACTGGCAACCAACAGAATGTGAAAAAATTTTTGCAATCTACCCATCTGACAAAGGGCTAATATCCAGAATCTACAAAGAACTGAAGCAGATTTACAAGAAACAAACAAACAAACCCATTCAAAAGTGGGTGAGGGATATGAACAGACACTTTTCAAAAGAAGACATATATGAGGCCAACAAACATGAAAAAATGCTCATCATCACTGGTAATTAGAGAAATGAAAATCAAAATCACATTGAGATACCATCTCATGCCAGTTAGAATGGTGATCTTTAAAAATCTGGAGACAACAGATGTTGGACAGGATGGGAGAAATAGGAACACTTTTACACTATTGGTGGGAGTGTAAATTAGTTCAACCATTGTGGAAGGCAGTGTGGCGATTCCTCAAGGACCTAGAAATAGAAATTCCATTTGACCCAGCAATCCCATTACTGGGTATATATCCAAAGGATTATAAATCATTCTATTATAAAGACACATGTGCACGTATGTTAATGGTGACATTGTTTGCAATAGCAAAGACTAGAACCAACCCAAATGCCCAACGATGATAGACTGGACAGGGAAAATGTGGCACATACACACCATGGAATACTATGCATCCATCAAAAACGATGAGTTCATGTCCTTTGTAGGGATATGGATGAACGTGGAAACCATTCTCTGCAAACTGACACAAGAATGGAAAACCAACCACGACATGTTCTCACTCATAGGCAGGTGTTGAACAATGAGAACACATGGACACAGGGAGGGGAGTATCACACACTGGGGCCTGTTGGGGGGGACTAGAGGAGGGACAGTGGGGGATAATAAATTGGGGAGGGATAACATGGGGAGAAATGCCAGATATAGGTGACGGGGAGATGGAGGCAGCAAACCACATTGCCATGTACGTACCTATGCAACAATCCTGCGTCTTCTTCACATGTACCCCAGAACCTAAAGTGCAATAAAGTAAATAAATAAATAAATTAATTAATTAAAAAAATAACCTGCCAGTCATAAAAAGTCCAGGACCAGACAGATTTACAGCTGAATTTTATCAGAGATACAAGAAAAGCTGGTACCATTTCTACTGAAACCATTCCAAAAAATTGAAAAGGATGACCTCCTACTGAACTCATTTTATGAGGCAAGCATTATTCCGATACCTGACAGAGGTACAATGACAACAATAAAAAACTTCAGGCCAATCTTAAAGTTTTAAAGAGACTGCCAAGCAGTTTTCCAAAGTGGTAGTATTTTTCATTTTACCAGCAATTTGGGGGCTTCTAATGGCTTTCCAACATTTGATATTGTTAATACTTTTAATTTCAACTGTCCTAATGGAAGTGTACTAGTTATCTTTTGTGGTTTTGATTTGCATATAAATTATATCGAATAATGTTAAACACTTTTCATGTGTATTAACCATTTGTTTATGTTCTTGTTTGAAGTATCTGCTCATATTTTTTGCCATTTAAAAAATCAGAATTTTGTTCTTAATGTTAGAAACAAATTTTTGGTGCCACAAAAGAAACAGCACTGCCACATAAATTTCTCAGCAAGGCAAATTGACTTCTATAGAAGGGTGCATTTCGCAGATGGAGCAATGGCGAGAGCACACTGGACAAGGAAGGTTAAGGCATTCTTATCCCTAACACAGCTAGTCCCTACTGCTGTGTCATTCCCTTGTTGGCTAGTGTTGGACCACACAGTCTAAGCTAATTCCAATTGCCTATTTTGAAGGGAGCAGGGTTATGAGTGGGAGTGGTAGGGTGAACAGTTTTGTTGGAAAGGACAGTTACAGAGTAAGTTACTAAGGATGACTAAGGACAGAATAGGTGAATGAGGATGACTAAGAACTCTAAATATGTGAGTATGGAGGCAAGGAGGGAGCTGTTTACTGAAACTAGGGGCAAGGAGGCATAAACAACAAGGAAGTTAAACTTTAAAAAGGAGAACAAAGGACAGGAAAGCTGAACATACTGACATATTGGTTCTTTGAAGAGGAACTCAGAAGTCATTATACCTAACAATTTTCCCCCTCTTGATTTTTAAAGGAAGTTAACAGGCTAAATTTTGAAAAGGAATTCACTGTATCCTCCATTACTATTTTTAAAATACAGACAATCCAAGTTTTATATGGCCAAAAGATATATTTCTATATTCTGGATATGAGTAACGTCTTATAAAGGCATTAAAAAACTTTCCCCGCAGTTTGTAATTCCTTTGTTTATTCTCTTAATGTATTTTGATAAATAGAAGTTTTAAAACTTTGTTAGTGTTCAATTTACCAATTTTCCTTTATGGCTAGTGTGTTTTCTGTGTCTTTGAAAAAGGCACTTTTATTTTGAATTTTCTAACATGCAAAGTAGGATGAATTCTAGCTGATGTACTGTTTTGTGGTAACAAAGTGTTTGAAAATCTGTCCATTTTTAGTTTAAAATAAATATAGGCGTTCTTTAAATATTTCTTTGTTTTTCTAAACATTTTAGAAAATCATTTGCTAAGTAATAAATGTCTATTCAAATTTTAAGCATATTTCTATGATTAAGCCTCATAAAATTTGTGTAGCATACTTACTCAAATAACTAACGAATGGATTTTACTACTTGCATAACTATTTGAGTGCTATTTACATCATCAGAGTTTTAGAAATTTTTATGTATAATATACTCTATTTTATTATTAGCTTTTCCCTTATATAAATGCAAACAAATTTTCAACATTATACATTCCTTCATAATGGCAATGTGTGTGTGTGTGTGTTTATGTACTTGGAGAACTCCACCGAAGAGGAGCTCTTCAAATAATGAATTTATTTTTTCATACAATGGTTATAAAAGGAAATCAGACTGTCTAAAATTATGTTTTTCAAATAAGAGAAGCAAGAAACTTGTTTTCATTTTAACATTATGCAGAAGAAATCTGTTTACATGCTAAAAATAGAAGGCATGGAATTTAGTAGGATAATGTTTTCCTTTGATTTAATATTCAACACTTGTATTTGTGCTGAAATGGGAAACACAACAGTTATTAGATCTAACCACCAATTTTACCATTATAAATTAATTTACAAGGTGACATCTATGGCTGACTTTTAAAAACATACATAAAATAATTTTCCCTATATCTCATTTTTTTTGCAATTTTTAAAATTTTAAAAATATATTTTGATTGTTAATAGCTTATTTACACCATTTTTTTCTTTTTTTTTAAACCATTGTCTGTTAAATGTATCAGTTTTCTATATTTTATGAGTTGAAATCCTGGTTTCACTACATATGAGCTATGTGAATATATCAATTACTTAGTATGTGATATTGATATAATAATACTATATAACATAAAGTTATTGGGAGAGTTAATGAAATTATACACACATAAATAGCTTAAAATAGAACCTAGGGCATTTAGTAAGCATTAAATTGTTAACTATTGTTACTAGTATTACATATGAATGTACATATTTATAACATATCTACCAGTTATATTTATTTTATGGAAAGAATTGATATGTATGTAAAATATATAAATACGTGTACATCTACACAGTATATAGATATGTAAATACATGCATACTATAGAGATGTTTTGGGTTTGGTTCCAGACCACCTGAACAAAACAAATAGCATAAAAAAAAGCAAAGTTTTTGGTTTTCCAGTACATGCAAAAGTTATATTTACACTATCTACTGACATTTCAGCAATCTTCACAGCTTCTTCACTGGGAGATTTCATCTCAAAAAACCACTTTCTTTGCTCATCTAGAAGAAGCAACACCTTATCCATTAAAGTTTTTTTTTTTTTTTAACTTTTATTTTAGATTCAGAGGTACATGTACAGGTTTGTTACACAGGTAAATTTCATACCACAGGGATTTGATGTACAGATTATTTCACCACCCAGGTAATAAGCCTAGTACTTGATAGGTAGTTTTTCGATCCTCACCCTCCTCCTATACTCCACCCTCCAATAGGCCCTTGTGTATGTTGCTCGTTTATTTTTTCCCACATTTTCTCAATGTTGAGCTCTGACTTAAAAATGAGAACATGTGGTGGCCTTTGGATTTCTGTTGCTGTTTTAATTTGCTTAGGATATGGCCTCTAACTCCAACCATCTTTCTGCAAAGGACATGGTTTTATTCGTTTTATGACTGCATAGTATTCCATGGTGATAGCTGAAAGCAATTGCAATAAAAACAAAAATTGACAGATGCAACCTAAATAAACTAAAGAGTTTCTGCACCATATAAGAAACCATCATAGTTTTATCATGAGATTGCAGTAATTCAGTCACATTTTCAGCTTCCATTTCTGATTCTAGTTCTCTTGCTATTTCCACCATTTATGTAGTTACTTCCTCCACTCAAGTATTGAAACTATCAAAGTCATCATGAAGGTTTGGTGAGATTTTTCCCCATGTGATTTTCATTGTTAAAATCAGAAGAGTAAAACATTTTATCTTATGGATATATTGGAAAGTATGAAATTAACACATGCAGTACCTTGGAGAGAAGAATTATGGGTGACAATAGCAGGGCATCTAAGTTCTAGAGTTTTATATTTTTATTTTTTTCATTTTTTTGAGACAGAGTCTCTCTGTGTTGTCCACACAGGAGTGCAGTGGCATGATCACAGCTCACTGCAACCTCTGCCTCCTGGGTTCAAGCAATTCTACCATCTCAGCCTCGTGAATAGCTGGGACTACAGGTGCATGCCACCATGCCCAGCTAATTTTTGAATTTTTAGTAGAGATTGGGTTTCACCATATTGGTCAGGCTGGTCTTGAACTCCTGACCTTAGGTGAGCCACACATGTCGGCCTCTGAAAGTGCTGGGATTACAGGAATGAGCCACTGTGTTTGGCTTAGAGTTTTAGATTTTATAGAAATCTTATTTTTGGATAAAGTATTTCGTGGAAACCTTTGCAAAAATATTTTTATCTGTCTACCACATTTATTAAATGGCAATATAATCAGGTCACATCACCTGAATTATGTCTTGGCTTTGGTCCTCATTACTCTATCCTTTGATTTCCTCATCTATAAAAATGAAACAAAATAGTACTTATGTATCAGGTTTATTATATTATTTAATCCTTGAGATTATACTAAGAAATATGCCTGACACTAAATAATGTTACATATTGTTTTTCTCTTTTAAGCCATGATTCATTCACTTCCACTTATCTGTTAAATCTAGTAACAAGAATGAGTGATACTGACTCTGGCCAATCAGAGGAACCCAAATTTCATTTTGCAGTCATGAATTTGTTTGGACATATCATTTAAGACAAGCCAATCAGAACTTCCTGTGGGCTTATTTCTTGCCTTTATTTTTCTTAAATTGAGATCAAGTTTTAAAGATGAAGTAGGTATTGTGTCACCAGTGTTTATTTTGCAAGTAGAGCCAAGATGATAGAGAAATATAGATCAACAATTAGGTAGGTAGATAGATAGTAATAGCGACAAGGGGCAGGAAGTGGGGACAGAGAGAGAGAGACATCTGGTATCTCAACATCTGAATTAATCCGTGATGGTTAATTTTATGTGCTAACTGGAATGGGTGAAGAGATGACCAGATAGTTGGTAAAATATTATTTCTGGGTGTGTCTGTGAGGAAGTTATCAAAAGAGATTAACATTTCAATTCATATACTCAGTGAAAAAGATCATCCTCACCAATGTGGGTAAGCACTATCTTTGAGAGCCTGCATAGAACAAAAATGGTAGAGGAAGGGAAAATTTGTTCTCTCTGTTTGAGATGGAACATTTATCTTCTGCTCTTGGAGACTGGTGCTCCTGGTTTTTTAACCTTTGAGCTTGGACCAATGCTTGCAACAGTGCCCTACCACCTCTATGCATTTGTACTCAGACTGATTTACACTACTAGCTTTCCTGAATTTGTCAGCTCCCATCAATTCTTACTTTTCATAGGAGTGTGTGTGTGTGTGTGTGTGTGTGTGTGTGTGTGTGTGTGTGTGTATGCCTATTGGGTCTGTTTCTCTGGAATAACACAAATTAGGACAAATACACCATCTGTGCCTGAAGAGCCAAAGATATGCTCCTAGACAACATAATTATTGGCCAAGTAGTGTTCTTTGTCTCCCTCCCTTCCTTCTCTCCTCTCTCTCTCTTTGCCTCTCTCTCTACCTCCCTCTCTCCCTTACTTTTTCTTCTCTTCCTTTTTTCTTCCATTATTTTATTTCTGCTAGTTTGAATTGGTTTTCTGTCACTTGCCATTTTGCCAATATAATGGCTCTCTCTAATGAAGAAGTCGGAAAAACAATTGTTTTAATATAGATTTAGAAGATTTGAATATGGACTAGTGTAGACACAGCCTTGGATCTGAGGTAATTTGTTCTTTGTGAGTATATTGAGTCCATCCTGTGAAACAGTAGTACATGTTGTATATACTTAACCTTAATACAAATAATAGGTAGGACAAAAAACACCCTAAAAATTGTCTGCTTATACAAGAAAATTTATGTTGCTTCTTGAACATATTTCTGCTTATTATAAAGAAAATCACTATGTAATAAACGTTTATTCCAGGAATTCACTTTTTGTATAATCAACATATTGAAGCTTAATCTTATTAATTGAATTTTAGTACTTTATAGCTTCTTATTTAGAAGATAATCAATCACTGCAGAAAAAAGTCATTGATTTATTTTCTCTGCAAATGTCAGGTGAATGTTTACAGAGATAAATGAATACCAAGTTTGGAATCTTGTAGGCTTGGACTTATGTTTAAAAATACTTGACATATTTACACATTTATGGCCGCCAAATGAAGTGAGATGATGATCTGATACCAGATTTCAGAAAAAAAAAATGTCGGCATTTACCAAGTTTTATGGACAACCTAGGATGATATTATTATTGCAGTGAATGCAGAACATGACATTCAAATTAACTAACTAAGTTCTATTTTCTTTGCGTACTTCCAAGTGAAGGTTGTGTATATATATATATATATATATATATATGCCTTCTACTACCATATTCTAAGGAAGCTACATGTAAGGAATAAGCCTTACAATGCATCAAATTGAGTATTTTAGAATGTTGTTAGTGAACAATGGCACATCAAATTTCATTCAAGGTCTCTTCATTTTCACATTGTCCAGTGAAATACGTCCGTATTTGCATGGCTCTCCCACTTATTCAACATGATGTTCCTAAGCCATCATGAAAAATAATGGTTTTGTATTACACAGAATCCAGGAAACTTACATTTGAGGACCTACCTTTAAAGACTCTCATGACCACTGGATTAATTCATTAATGTTTTCATATCTGTCCCGTCTTTGTTTAATTAAGAAGGTATAGTTGCAGAAAAATTATTTGCTGATTTTACTTAGGGGAATGGAGGTACAATAAAAATGTTTATCACAATATTTGAAATTCTAAATCTCATTTATCTTTCAAATCTCAGGTTGTCTTGCCAAATAGTTATCAGAAAGCCACCTGTTTAAAAAGCATAATGAATGGCAAGGCATAAGACTACTGGATCTCTGAGTCACTGCTGAGAAGTCAGTAGCCCTGGAGAGCTGCTGATCTGAAACAGACTTTGATATGTGAAACCACTGAGATTTTGTTACCTCATTGTTGCCTAATTTAACATCACTAAAACACATTCCTACCTAGTTCTTTGGTAGAGGCAGAACCTCCTATATGCAATTTATAGAATAGAACAGCAGAGTGGAACACATTGTCTACCAGGAAAAAGGAGCAAATGGCTGGGCTAAATGTGCCCAATTGCTTTTCACAAATTCATAGATTAGCTGTGGGGGTGGAGTGAATGAAGAGAAGCAATGATATTGGTGCTTCTGTGACATATAAGTAAACATGAAGAATGTGAAGCAGAGTCCAATCCTTTTAATATTTTAGCTCTTCTTGTTCTTCTAACCAACTGAGTTTAATTAATATACTCATAGATTACTAGTGTGTGTTTGTACCACTTTGGGAAAAACAGAAGCAGCCTACCAAGACAGTGCTCCTATCTTTATGAGGCCACTTCCTCATTATAAACCCACTGTTTCTTTGGACATTTTTTCTGGAACCACCAATAGACGGTATAATTTTGTTGCCAGAAGTCTCTGAAATTGGACAAAAATAATCTAGTATTAAATTAACACTTACAATGTATTTGTACAAACACTGAAATCCCATTTCCATATCTTTTTACCTTCTTAAGTTGTTTACAGCCATATTGTTTCAACAAAGCCTATTTGTAGTTCATGACATCAGATGACAACACTAAAATATGCAAATAATAAACTCTCAGTATAAAGATATCCCAATTTCAACATAAACTCCTCTCACATGATCAATTTTTGAGGAGAAATTGGCATTCAATGGAATTAAATCCTCTTACATGTTAAAGTACTAAATATAAAAATACAAATAAATTGTAATCTAATATCAAATGCTCTTGTCCCTGGTTGTTAAGTTTCAAGGAAATTAAAATCCAAAGTTTATCCTACTCTCTTTCTCTATCCCTAGTGGGATTTCCTGTGTTTAGTGTGATTTAGGATTTCTTCAGCAGCTGCACCCAAGGGAAACTCAGAAGTTCAGTAAATTGAATGCCAGCTCTCTAATGTGACTACTTTTCAAATGTCCAAGTATCTTGTAGAATATACACAAATATAGCTCTGCTCCCAGGCTTATTGAATTTAGAAAAGTGGCTATTCCCCATTAAACAGGTGCTATTCTAGGTAAAATCTTATTGTCAAAATCGCTGAGAAGGAGTCAGTTATTTGGGTGAAGGAGGGTAGAATAGAGAAGCTTCTATCCCCATAGTTTAGTCTCACTAAGATGTTAGTTAGTTTATACCAGAGGTTTGAAATTTATTACTGTGAATCTGTTCTCCAATAAGGAGAGTTCCCACATTAGAAGGCAAATTTTCGCATCATACGATCATCATACTTGGAGGAAATATGTTCATCCTTCTTATTCATACATGATGAGTGATATGTCAGACAAGGTGTCTATGCTGTACCAAACTCCCCTGCCATCTTAGTGGCTTAAAAATATCATTTCTTTCTCTCTGTCTTCTTTTTGAAAGCTGCTGGTCAATTCAGATCACTGATGGGTCTGTTCTACATTTTTTTTAAACATAGGATCCAGGCTGAAGAATCTTTGCTTATGTAAAACATGATATTTTCATAGAAGAGAGAGAAGAGAAAGAGAGCTGGCACAAAATTAGCAATGGCTGTTAAACTTGTTGCTTGAACATAGTGAATGTCACATTTGCTCACGTGCTGTTGGCCAAAGGAAGCAATATACCAAACCCAACATCAGTGGCGCAGGTCTATATATTCCTTCACTGGAGGCACTGCACAATTTATGGCAAAAATGAGTTGCATAATTCACTTACAAGAAATGGGAGTAATTATTTTGTGGCAGTAATACAAGCTATTACTACTTAGTTGTGTTTAATCTGCTGTTCAATCTAACCATTCATGATTTTTAAAAATTTAATTATTATAATTTTTATTTTTGAAAGATCTAGCTCTTTTTAGTAGTATCACCTTATTCATTTTTGTGATTCCATATTTCATTTTCTTAATATTTTCTTGCATATTTATATTTATTCTTGTGGACTGTATTTTCCAAAGATAGCCACCACAGTATATCCCATCCCACATGCCCTTTTGCAATGTGACCTTGCTACTTCCTCAAGGGACCTTGCTACTTCCCTTAAATCTCAGTAGACACTGTGACTGCTTGACCAATATTATATGGTGAAAATGGCACTATTTCAATTCCAAATAAGGCCCTTAATTATCCCAGAAGACTTTGGCTTGCTTTCTTTTTGAAGTAGGATTGATAATATTTTTTTTTCAATGTAAATATGTCCTGGGTAATAGTTTATGCTGAAAATATTTCTTGTTTTTCTAAAATTCAAATTTAAGAGTGAGTTCTGTAATTTTATTTGGTGAACTTGGAAACCTTACTTGGAAGCCAACTAACATTAACAGAAGTGTGATTACCCTGAAACCATGATGCTGTGAGAAGCCTAAGTTGAGTGGCCAGGCCTTTGAGGATAAAATATGTGGAGAGAAAGAGAAGTCAAGCAGCACTGAGGCACCAACCACATAAATTAAAAAGACTAAAAAAGATATTTTGGAAATAGCTTCTCTAGCCCCAGCAGTCCCCCTGATATCAACTGGATCAGAGAGGAAACAACCAGCTGAGACCGTCCCAAATTCCTGACCCACAAAAGTTGCGAACAAAATAAAATGGTTGATTTTAATCAGAATTGTTGGGCAGTTTGCTATAGAACGATTGATAAAATAAGTCTGTATTTGAAAAATAAAACCAAAGCAGAATGTTTTAGTAGGTCTAATTATGCTTTTGTTGTTCTTTTGTTGTTACTCCTGCTGATTTCTTCTGAATTTGGTCATCTTTGATTATAAACTCATATTTGATTGATTTTTTATTTTTATTTCTTTTAAAAGATTTTTCCATAGGTTGTTGGGGTACAGGTGGTATTTGGTTACATGAGTAAGTTCTTTAGTGGTGATTTGTGACATTTTGCTGCACCTATTACCTGAGCAGTATATGCTGCACCCTATTTGTAGTCCTTTATTCTTTGCCCCTCTACCCTTCCCCCAAGTTCCCGAAGTCCGTAACATTCTTATGTCCTTGCCACCTCATAGATTGGCCCTCACACATCAGGGAGAACATGCGGTGTTTAGTTTTCCATCCCTGAATTACTTCACTTAGCATAGTCTCCAATCTCATCCAGGTAGCTGCAAATGCCATTAATTCATTCCTTTTTATAGCTGAGTAGTATTTCTTCATATATTTTATATATGTGTGTGTGTGTGTGTATGTGTGTGTGTGCAACAGTTTCTTTATCTACGCATTGATAGATGGGCATTTGTGTTGATGCCAAAGTTTTGCAATGGTGAATTATGCTGCTATAAACATGCATGTGCAAGTATCTTTTTTGTATAAAGACTTTTTTTCCTCTTGGTAGATACCCAGTAGTGGGATTGCTGGATCAAATGATAGTTCTTTTAGTTCTTTAAGGAATCTCTACACTGTTTTTCATAGTGGCTGTACTAGCTTACATTCCCACCAGCAATGTAGA
The DNA here is from genome assembly GCA_004027835.1 of Alouatta palliata. Lineage (NCBI taxonomy): Eukaryota > Metazoa > Chordata > Mammalia > Primates > Atelidae > Alouatta > Alouatta palliata. The sequence continues at coordinate 88,410 of PVKV010003264.1, forward strand.
AATGTTCCCTGATCACTGTATCCATGAAAAAATCTCCTTTTTTTTTTTTTATTTTTTATTATGGCCATTCCTGCAGGAGTAAGGTGGTATCACATGATGGTTTTGATTTGCATTTCCCTGATCATCAGTGATGTTAAGCATTTTTCATATGTTTGATGGCCATTTGTATATCTTCTTTTAAGAATTTTCTATTCATATCCTTAGCCCACATTTCGATGGGATTGCTTTTATTTTTTCTTACTGATTTGTTTGAGTTTGTTGTACAGTCTGGACATTAGTCCTTCATCAGATGTATAGAGTGTGAAGATTTTCTCCCACTCTGTGGGTTGTCTGTTTACTCTGCTGACTGTTCCTTTTGATGTGCAAAACTCTTTAGTTTAATTAAGTCCCAACTACATGGAAACTGAACAACCTGCTCCTGAATGACTACTGGATAAATAATGAAATGAAGTCAGAAATAAATATGTTCTTCGAAACCAATGAGAACAAAGACACAACTTACTAGAATTTCTGGGACACATTTAAGGCAGTGTCTAGAGGGAAATTTGTAGCACTAAATGCCCACATGAGAAGTGAGGAAAAATCTAAAATTAACATCCTAGCGTTATGATTAAAAGAACTAGTGGAGAAAGATCAAACAAATTCAAAAGCTAGCAGAAGACAAGAAATAACTAAGATCAGAGCGGAACTGAAGGAAATGGAGACAAAAAAAACCCTTCAAAAAAATCAATAAATCCAGGAGCTGGTTTCTTGAAAAGATCAACAAATAGATAGACTTCTAGCCAGACTAATAAAAAAGAAAAGAGAGAAGAATCAAATAGATTCAATAAAAGTTGATAGAGGGAATATCACCACCAATCTCACAGAAATACAAACTACCATCAGCGATTACTACAAATACTTCTATGCAAATAAACCAGTAAATCTAGAAGAAATGGATAAATTCCTGGACACTTAATTACCATTTTGATCTCACTGCTTGTTATTGGTCTATTCAGGTTATCTAACTCTTCCTGATTTAAGCCAGGAGGGTTATATTTTTCTGGGAATTTATTCATCTCTTCTAAGTTTTCTAGTTTATGTGCATAAAGTTGTTCATAATATCCTTGAATATTCTTTTGTATTTCAGTGGTGTTATTTTGTTTCCTAATGAGGTTATTTGAATTTTTTCTTTTTTCTTGGTTAATGTTGCTAATGGTCTACCAATTTTATCTTTTCAAGGAACCAGCTGTTCGTTTCACTTGTCTTTTGTATTCTTGTTGCTGTTGTTTCAATTTAATTTAGTTCTGCTCTGATCTTGGTTATTTTTTTTTTCTTCTGCCGGGTTTGGGTTTGGTTTGTTCTTGTTTCTCTAGTTCCTTGAGGTATGACTTTAGAATCCCAGTTTGTGCTCTTTCAGTCTTTTTTACGTAGGCATTTATGGCTATAAAGCTTCCTCTTAGCACTGCCCTTGCTGTATCCCAGAGGTTTTGATAGGTTGTGTCATTATTGTCATTCAGTTCAAAGAATTTTTTAAATTTCCATTTTGATTTTGTTTTTAACCCAATGCTTATTCAGGAGCAAATTATTTAATTTCCATGTATTCGCATGATTTTGAATGTTCCTTTTGACTTTGATTTCCAGTTTTATTCCACTGGGGTCTGAGAGAGTGCTTGATATAATCTCAATTTTTTTAAATCTACCAAGGCTCATTTTATGGCCTATCATATGGTCTATCTTGGAAAAATTTCCATGTACTATTGAATGGTACATGTATTTTGCAGTTATTGGATGAAATGTTCTTTATATATCTATTAAGCCCATTTGTCCCAAGGTATAGTTAAACTATCCAATTTTTCTTTGTTGACTGTCTTGATGACCTGAATAATGCTGTCAGTGGAGTATTCAAGTCCCCCACTTCATTGTGTTGCTATCTCGTTTCTTTGGTCTATTAGTAATTGTTTTATAAATTTGGGGGCTCCAGTGTTAGGTGTGTATATGTTTAAGATTATGATACTTTCCTGTTTGACAATATCTTTTACCTTGTCCCTCATATATATATGTGTGTGTGTGTGTGTGTGTGTGTGTGTGTGTATATATTATATAATGTCCCCCTTTTTCTCTTACAACTGCTGTTGCTTTAAAGTTTGTGTTGTCTGGTATAAGAATACCTACCCCTCCTCACTTTTGGTGTACATTTGCATGGAATGCCTTTTCCCATCCCTTTACTTTAAGTTTATGTGAGTCCTTATGTGTTAGGCAAGTCTCCTGAAGGTAGCAGATAGTTGATTAGTGAGTTGTTATTGATTCTTTGGTTCTGTATCTTTTTTAAAATTTATTTTTATTTTTAATTATTATACTTTAAGTTCTGGGATACATGTGCAGGATGTGCAGGTTTGTTACATAGGTATACATGTGCTATGATAGTTTGCTCCACCCATCAACCTGTCATCTACATTAGATATTTCTCCTAACACTGTCCTTCCCCTAGCCTCTTACCTCTGACAGACCCGTGCGTGACGTTCCCCTCCCTGTGTCCATGTGTTCTCATTGTTTGACTCCCACTTATGAGTGAGAATATGTGGTGTTTGGTTTTCTGTTCTTGTGTCAGTTTGCTGAGAATGATGGTTTTCAGTTTCATCCATGTCCCTGCAAAGGACACAAACTCATCCTTTTTATGGCTGCATAGTATTCCATGGTATATTTTTGTCACATTTTCTTTATCCAGTCTATTATTGATGGGCATTTGAGTTGGTTCCAAGTCTTTGCTATTGTAAATAGTGCCACAGTGAACATATGTATGCATGTATCTTTATAATAGAACAATTTATAAATCCTTTGGGTATACACCATGTAATAGGATTGCTGAGTCAAATAATATTTCTATTTCTAGATCCTGGAGGAATTATCACACTGTCTTCCACAATGGTTGAACTAATTTACATTCCTACCAACAGTGTAAAAGCATTTTTATTTCTCCATATCCTCTCCAGCATCTCTTGTCTCCAATTTTTTTTAATGATTGCTATTTTAACTGGCATGAGGTAGTATCTCAATGTGGTTTTGATTTGTATTTCTCTAATGACCAGTGATGATGAGCTTTTTTGCATATGTTTGTTGGCTGCATAAATGTCTTCTTTCGAAAAGAGTCTGTTCATATCCTTCACCCACTTTTTGACGGGGTTGTCTGTTTTCTCCTCATAATTTTTTTAAAGTTCTTTGTAGATTCTGGATATTAGCACTTTTGTCAGATGGGTAGATTGCAAAAATTTTTTCCCATTCTGTTGGTTGTCAGTTCATCAGCAAACAGAGACAATTTGCCTTCCTCTTTTCCTATTTGAATATCTTTTATTTCTTTCTCCTGCCTGATTGCTCTGGCCAGAACTTTCAGTACTAGCAAGACAGGCCAGCATTCAAATTCAGGAAATACAGAGAACTCCCCAAAGATATTTCTCAAGAAGAGCAACCCCAAGACACATAATTGTCAGATTCACCAATGTTGAAATGAAGGAAAAAATGTTAAGGGCAGCCAGAGAGAAAGGTTGGGTTACCCATAAAGGGAAGGCCATGAGACTAACAGTGGATCTGTCTGCAGAAACCCTACAAGCCAGAAGAGAGAGGGGGCCAATATTCAACATCCTTAAAGAAAATAATTTTTAACCCAGAATTTCATATCCAGCCAAACTAAGCTTCATAAGCAAAAGTGAAATAAAATCCTTTACAGACCAGTAATGCTGAGAGATTTTGTCACCATCAGACTTGCCTTACAAGAGCTCTTGAAAGAAGCACTAAACATGGAAAGGAAAAACTGGTACCAGCCACGGCAAACACATACCAAATTGTAAAGATCATCGACACTATGAAGAAATTACATCTACTAATGGACAAAATAACCAGCTAGTGTCATAATGACAAGATCAAATTCACACTTAACAATATTAACTTTAAATGTAAACAGACTAAATGTCCAATGGGAAGACACAGACAGAAAAACTGGATAAAAAGTCAAGACTCTAGTGTGCTGTATTTAGGAGACCCATTTCACATACAAAGACACACATAGGCTCAAAATACAGGAATGGAGGAACATTTACCAAGAAAATGGAAAGCAAAAAAAGCAGTGTTGCAATCCTAGTCTCTGATCAAACAGACTTTAAACCAACCAAGATCCAAAAATACAAAGAAGGACATTACATAATGGTAAAGGGATCAATGCAACAAGAAGAGCTAACTATCCTAAATATGTAGGCACCCAATACAGAAGCACCGAGATTTATAAAGCAAGTTCTTCTTAGAGATCTACAAAGAGACCTAGACTCCCACACAATCCTGGGAGACCTTAACACTGTCAATATTAGACAGATCAAGACAGAAAATTAACAAGGATATTCAGGACTTGAACTCAGCTCTGGACCAAGAGGACCTTCTAATCATCTACAGAACTCTCCACTACAAATTGACATAATATACATTATTCTCAGCACTACATCAAACTTATTCTAAAATTGACTACATAACTGGAAGTGACACACTCCTCAGCAAATGAAAAAGAAAAGAAATCATAACAGTCTCTCAGACCACAGTGCAATCAAATTAGAACTCAGGATTAAAAAACTGACTCAAAACTGCACAACTACGTGGAAACTGAACAACATGCTCCTGAATGACTACTGAGTAAATAATGAAATGAAGGCAGAAATAAAGATGTTCTTTGAAACCAATGAGAATGAAGACATAATATACCAGAATCTCTAGGACACAGTGAAAACAGTGTTTAAAGTGAAATTTATAGCACTAATTGCTCACAAGAGAGAGCATGAAAGAACTAAAATCAACATCCTAACATCACAATTAAAAGAACTAGAGGAGCAAGAGCAAACAAATTCAAAAGCTAGCAGAAGACAAGAAATAACTAATATAGAGCATAACTGAAGGAGATAGAGACATGAAACACTCTTCAAAAAAATCAGTAAATACAGGAGCTGGTTTTTTAAAAGAGATCAACAAAGTAGATCATGAATCAGATCAACAAAGAAGAAAAGAGAGAAGAATCAAATAGACACAATAAATATGTTAAAGGGGATATCACCACTGATCCCACAGAAATACAAACTACCATCAGAGAATACTATAAACACCTTTGTGCAAATAATCTAAAAAATCTAGCAGAAATGGATAAATTCCTTGATGCATACACCCTCCCAAGACTAAACCAGGAAGATATTGAATCCCTGAATGGACTAATAACGAGTTCTGAAATTGAGGAAGTAATTAATAGCCTACCAACCAAAAAGAGCCCAGGACCAGACAGATTCACAGCTTAATTCTACCAGAGGTACAAAGAGGAGCTGGTACCATTCCTTCTGAAAGTATACCAAACAATAGAAAAAGAGGGACTCCTCCCTAACTCATTTTGTGAGGCTAGAATTGTCCTGATATCAAACCTGGCAGAGACACAACAAAAAAAGAAAATTTCAGGCCAATATCTCTGGTGAACATCGATGCAAAAATCCTCTACGAAATACTGGAAACCAAACCGAGCAGCACACCAATAGCTTATCCAGGCTGGGTGTGGCAGCTCATGCTTATATTCCCAGGACTTTGGGAGGCCAAGGTGGGTGGATCACAAGGTCAAGAGAATGAGACCATCCTGGCAAACATGCTGAAATCTGTCTCTACTAAAAATACAAAAATGAGCTGGGTGTAGTGGCGTGCACCTGTAGCCCCAGCTACTTGGGAGGCTGAGGTGGGAGAATCGCTTGAACTGGGGAGGTGGATGTTGCAGTGAGCTGAGATTCCACCACTGCACTCCAGTCTGGTGACAGAGTGGGACTCTATCTCAAAAAAATAAATAAATAAATAAAAGGCTTATCCAGTTGGCTTTGTCCCTGGGATGCAAGGCTGGTTCAACATATGCAAATCAATACATGTAATTCATCACATAAACAGAACCAGACAAAAACCACGGTTATCTCAATAGATACAGAAAAAACCTTTGACAAAATTCAACATCCTTTATGCTAAAAACTCTCAAGAAACTAGATACTGATGGAACATATCTCAGAATAATAAGAGCTATTTATGACAACCCCCAGCCAATATCATACTGACTGGGCAAAAGCTGGAAGCATTCCCTTTGAAAACTGGCACAAGACAAGGGTGCCTTCTCTTACCACTCTGGTTCTGTATCTTTTAAGTGAAGCATCTGGGCCACTTGTATTCAGTGTTATTGTTGAGATGTGAGGTATCATTGCATTTATCATGCTATTTGTTGCCTGTGTACCTTTTTTTCTTTTTTAAAATTTTAACTTGTATTTTTGTTTGATAGGTCCTGTGTGATTTATGCTTTAAAGAGGCCTGTTTTCATGTGTTTCCAGGATTTGTTTCAAGATTTAGAGCTCCTTTTAGCAGTTATTGTAGTGATGGCTTCATGGTGGCAAATTCTCTCAGCATTTGCTTGTCTGAGAAAGGTTATATGTCTCCTTCACATATGATGCTTATCTTCACTGATTACAAAATTATTGGCTGATAATTTTTTTTTTGTTTGAGGAGGCTGAAGTTAGGTTCCCAATGCCCCCGAGCTTGTAGGGTTTCTGCTGACAAATCTCTTGTTGATCTGATTGATAGGTTTTTCTTTTTAGATTACCTGGTGCTTTTGTCTCACAACTCTTAAGATTCTTTTCTTCGTCTTAACTTTAGATAAACTGACGACAGTGTGCCTAGGTGCTGATCTTTTTATGATGAACTTCCCAGGTGTTCTTTGTGCTTTTTGTATTTGGATGTCTAGGTCTCTAGTAAGGCTTGGAAAACTTTCCTCAAGTATTCCCACAAATATGTTTTCCAAACTCCAAGATTTGTCTTCTTCCTCAGGAACACCAACTATTGTTAGGTTTGTTAGTTTAACATAATCCTAGGCTTCTTGCAGGCTTTGTTCATATTTTCTTATCTCTTTTACTTTGTCTTTATTAAACTGGGTTAATTCAAAAACCTTATCTTTGAGATCTGAATTTCTTTCTTCTATTTGTTTAATTCTATGGCTAAGACTTTCCAGAGCATTTTGCATTTCTATAAGTGTGTCCAAATAATCACCTGAAGTTGGGATTGTTTTTTCTTTGTGCTATCTATTTCCTTGAATATTTCCTCCTTCACTTCTTGTATCATTTTTTTGGATTTCCTTGCATTGAGCTTTGCCTTTCTTTGGTGCCCCCTTGATTAGCTTAATAGCTAACCTCCTGAATTCTTTTTCAGATAAATCAGGATTTTTTTCTTTGTTTGGATCCATTGTTGGTGAACTAGGGTAATTTTTGAGGGATGTTAAAGTGCCTTGTTTTGTCATATTACCAGTTATTTTTATGGTTTCTTCTCATTTGGGTAGGCTCTGTCAAAGGGAAGGTCTAGAGCTGAAGGCTGTTGTTTAGACTATTTTGTCCCATGATGTGTCCCCTTGAAGTAGTACTCTATCCCTTTTCCTATGGATGTGATTTCCTGTGAGCTGGACTGCAGTGATTGTTGTCTCTCTTATGGGTCTAACCATGCAGCAAGTCTACCCAGCTCTGTGCTGGTACTGGGGGTTGTCTGCACAGAATCCCATGATGTGAACCATCTATGGGTCTGTCAGCCATAGATACCAGCACCTGTTCTGGTGGAGGTGGCAGGGTGGGTGTAATGAACTCTGTGAGGTGGTGGTTTAATGCTTAGCTTTGGTGGTTTAATGCTCTATTTTTGCTCTGGTTGGCCAGGAGATAGTGCTTTCCAGGGAGCATCAGCTGTTGTAGTATGGAGAGGAACTGGCTGTGGGTGGGGCCCTAGAACTCCCAAGATTATATGCCCTTTGTCTTCAGCTAGCACTGTGAATAGGGAAGGCCCATCAGGTGAGGCAGGGCTAGGCTTCTCTGAGCTCAGGCTCTCCTTTGGTGGATCTTGCTGTGTCTGTTCTGGGGGAGGACAGTAAAGTTCCCAGGTTAATGGAGTTGTGTACCTAGGAGGATTATGGCTGCCTGTGCTAAGTCTTGCAGGATGTTAGGGAATTGGGGGAAAGCCACCAGTCACAGGCCTCACTCAGCTCCCACACTACTTAAGGGCTGGTCTCACTCCCACCATGCCCCCTTAACAGCTCCCAGTCTGTTTCCAGGTGGTGAGTGAGCCTGGATACCCACCTCCCAGCTGCAAAAGAAAAGGGCTTGGTTCTTCCCCCACCTGTGGAATCTGCACACCGGATTCGAGGCACTCCCCTGAGTTCTCGCCAGGAGCTTCTCACCTGGTTCAAATTATTACAAGATTCAGCTAGAAGATTCCTTCTCCCTGTAGTGTTCCCTGCCACTCCTCTCCTCCTCTGGCCACCCTCCCATGGATCCCTGTGGTGCCAGGCAGGAATGGTCTGCTTGGGGACCCAGTGAGCTCTCAGGGCCTTTCCTGCTGCTTCTACCCTGTATTTTGCTCGGCTCTCTAAATTGACTCAGCTCCAGGTAAGGTCAGAAACTTCTCCTGCAAAGAGACCTTCTGTTTCTCCAGTGGGAATGTATGTTTGGGAGGGGAGGATCTTCCTTTCTCACTTCCACAGTTGGGGCACTCACATTTGTGGTGTCTCCTGGGTCCTGCACGAGCAGTCCGCTTCCTTCAGAGGGTCTGTGCATCCTCTTGGTAATCCTGGTTTGTTTTTGCAGTCAATTTGGAGCTAAAATTCATGGTGCTAGCCTCGGCACTCTGCTCGATCCATCCAAGTCAGAGCTGCAAAATAGTCCTGCCTCCCATCCGCCATGATAATCCGAAATTTGTATTTGATTGACATGAATAATAAGAATTGAAGGTACTCGCCTTAGGAGAAAGGGGAATTGCATTTTCTTATGCTGGAAACAGATTCCAGACCTAATGCAGAAATTTCAATTTCAGCTTCCTCACCTTCACCAGAGATCCAAAATTATTCTGGTCAGGGCAATTATATTGGCAATCCCACCTTTTACCATCACTTACCATTAACCACTCCCTATTCAGGTTTCAGCTCATGAGTTGGTTTTATTTTGACAGAGGAGTGGTGACTTGGAGATTTCTCCTCATTCCTATAAACTTAACAATGTATTAAAAAGTGTTTTATCTAGAAGTGTTTGTGTTTTTTTAGTGGAGTCCTTGTCAGATATGTGTCAGCCACACTGCAAAATTTCCTTGGTATTTCTTTGAGTACTTTGAAGTGGTTCATATGAGAGAGATCGTTCTGAGGTCCTAGGAAAGCTACTTCATTTTCTTTGATGACCCCCAGTCTGTGGCTATGGAGTAACTCCAGTTTCATAGAATCAACAAGAATTCTAAGATCCAGCATAATAAGATATTTCAGAAGAATTTTACTTCTTTAGGCATAAGAAAATGCACATGATGGTTGAATTCGAGAGATTCATTTAGATTTTGAAGGCTTTTGTTTGTAACAGGATTTAATCTTTGTATTTTAATTTTTTCCTTGAAATATTAAAATTAAAGAAGCTATATTTCAGGTTTGGGAATCTCCTGCTGGCATATTATTATTGGACTATCCTAATTTGACTTTTGCTCTTATTTTTGGAATCTTAGTTTATGTTGGACAACACGAGTGGATATAATTTGAAATGGGAAATAAGTGAGAGTGTATTGTTGGCTTTAAGGGCAGAAAGGCCTTGGAGTTAATTTCTAGTGGAACAGGAAATGATTATTCCTCCATGATAATTAGTTTATAAATAAGGAGAAAATCCTCAGATACAATTTGTGATGGTCCTGTGCTTTCAGGTTGGAGAGGGCACAGTTTTTTTTTTTTAATTTATTGCATTTTAGGTTTTGGGGTACATGTGAAGAACATGCAGGATTGTTGCATAGGTACATACGTGGCAATGTGGTTTGCTGCCTTCCTCCTCATCACCTGTATCTGGTATTTCTCCCCATGTTATTCCTCCCCAACACCCCACCTCCCACTGTCCCTCCCCTAGTTCCCCCAGGCAGACCTCAGTGCGTGATGCTCCCCTCCCTGTGTCCATGTGCTCTGATTGTTCAACACCCACCTACGAGTGAGAGTATGTGGTGTTTGGTTTTCTGTTCTTGTGTCAGTTTGCTGAGAATGATGGTTTTCAGGTTCATCCATGTCCCTACAAAGGACATGAACTCATCGTTTTTTTCTGGCTGCATAGTATTCCATGGTGTATACGTGCCACATTTTCCCTGTCCGTCTATCATCAATGGGCATTTTGATTGGTTCCAGGTCTTTTCTATTGTAAACAGTGCTGCAGTGAATATGCATGTTCATGTGTCCTTATAATAGAACAATTTATAATCCTATGGTTATATACCCAGTAATGGGATTGCTTGGTCAAATGGAATTTCTGTTTCTAGGTCTTTGAGGAACACCTGCACTGTCTTCCACAATGTTTGAACTAGTTTACACTCCCACCAATAGTGTAAAAGTGTCCCTATCTCTCCATATCCTCTCCAGCATCTGTTGTCTCCAGATTTTTTAATGATCACCACTCTAACTGGTGTGAGACGGTATCTCAATGTAGTTTTGATTTTCATTTCTCTAATTACCAGTGATAATGAGCATTTTTTCATAGGTTTGTTGGCCTCATGTATGTCTTCTTTTGAAAAGTGTCTGTTCATATCCTTCACCCGCTTTTGAATGGGCTTGTTTACTTTTTTTCTTATAAATCTGTTTTAGTTCTTTGTATATTCTGGATATTAGCCCTTTGTCAGATAGGTAGATTGCAAAAATTTTTCCCCATTCTGTTGGTTGCCAGTTAACTCTAATGATTGTTTCTTTTGCTGTGCAGAAGCTCTGGAATTTAATTGGGTTCCATTTTGGCTTTTGTTGCCAATGCTTTTGGTGTTTTAGTCATGAAGTCCTTGCCTATGCCTATGTCCTGAATGGTTTTGCCTAGGTTTTCTTCTAGGGTTTTTCTGGTGTTAGGTCTTATGTTTAAGTCTTTAATCCATCTGGATTTAATTTTAGTGTAAGGTGTCAGGAAGGGGTCCAGTTTCTGCTTTCTGCACACTGCTAGCCAGTTTTCCCAGCACCATTTATTAAACAGGGACTCCTTTCCCCATTGCTTGTTTTTGTCCAGTTTGTCAAAGATCAGATGTTTTTAGATGTGTGGCATTGCCTCCAAGGCGTCTGTTCTGTTCCATTGGTCTATATCTCTGTTTTGGTACTAGCACCATGCTGTTTTGATTACTGTAGCCTTGTAGTATAGTTTGAAGTCAGGTAATGTGATGCCTCCAGCTTTGTTCTTTTTTATTAGGATTGGCTTGTCTATGTGGGCTCTCTTTTGATTCCATATGAAGTTTAAGATGTTTTTTTCCAGTTCTGTAAAGAAGGTCATTGGTAGCTTGATGGGGATAGCATTGAATCTGTAACTTACTTTGGCCAGCATGGCCATTTGCACAATATTGATTCTTCCTAACCATGAGCATGGAATGTTTTTCCATCTGTTTGTGTCCTCTCTTATTTCCTTGAGCAGTGGTTTGTAGTTCTCCTTGAAGAGGTCCTTCACATCCTTTGTTAGTTATATTCCTAGGTATTTTATTGTCTTTGTAGCAATTGTGAATGGTACTTTGTTCTTGATTTGGCTCTCTTTACGTCTGTTGTTGGTGTATATAGGAATGCTTTGCACATTGATTTTGTATCCTGAGACTTTGCTGTAGTTGCTTATCAATTTCAGGAGATTTTGGGCTGAGATGACAGGGTCTTCTAAATATACAATCATGTCACCTTCAAATAGAGACAATTTGACTTCCTCCTTTCCTATTTGAATACCCTTTATTTCTTTTTCTTGCCTGATTGCTCTGGCTAGAGCTTCCAATACTATATTGAATAGGAGTGGTGAGAGAGGGCATCCTTGTCTAGTGCCATATTTCAAAGGGAATGCTTCCAGTTTTTGCCCATTCAGTATGATATTGGCTGTGGGTTTGTCATAAATAGCTTTTATTATTTTGAGATACATTCCGTCAATATCTAGTTTATTGAGAGTTTTTAGATAAAGGGCTGTTAAATTTTGTTGAAGGCCTTCTCTGCATCTATTGAGATCATCATGTGGTTTTTGTGTGTTTGGTTCTGTTTATGTGGTGGATTACGTTTATAGACTTGTGTATGTTGAACTAGCCTTGCATCCCCGGGATGAAGCCTACTTGATCATGGTGGATAAGCTTTTTGATGTGCTGTTGCAATCAGTTTGCCAGTATTTTCTTGAAGATTTTTGCAACTATGTTCATCATGGATATTGGCCTGAAGTTTTCTTTTCTTGTTGAGTCTCTGCCGAGTTTTGGTATCAGGATGATGTTGGTCTCATACAATGATTTGGGATGGATTCCCTCTTTTTGTATTGTTTGGAATAGTTTCAGAAGGAATGGTACCAGCGCCTCTTTGTATGTCTGGTAGAATTTGGCTGTGAACCCATCTGGACCTGGGATTTTTTTAGTTGGGAGGGCACAGTTTTAAACAGTTTTGTAAACAACTCCAGGTTTTACAATTTCATTCATTACATGAATTATTGGACTATTAAAAGTATTTTGTACCATAGATCATTTCTCTGGGTTAACTAAAAAAAAAGAGTAGTTGCCTGGCCAAGTAATTCATTAGCTGAAATTCTTCAAGCTGAAATCAGATTCTTGAAACTTGATTTGTATGTTTATCTGTGGGACTTTTAGATAAAAACCTCTGAGTAAAGTTCCTCAAAATTCTGGAGATAAGTATAAAGATTTTTTTTCTTTGTCATTAAAAGCATTCTGTAAATAGCCTGGTACATTTCGTAATTATCAGTAACAGCCCTAAACTTTTCATTTTGGAAAGGCTAGTCATAAGTCTCAAAATTTTCTCAACAAATTTTACTAATTGGTATTCAAAGTCATTTTAAAATTTTCGGGAAACAAAGTCTAGTGTGTCCACCAATGGTCCCAGGAAGGTACTAAAACAAGGAAAATCTGGTAAGGGTTAGGGATGGCCTCATGAAAGAGGGAGCAGAATTACCATGATTCTTCTGTAGTTTACATCAAAGGGAACAGGTAAGCCTTGATTTAATCATAGGCTTAATGTTTAAACTCAATGAATTAAGAGAACTAATAGCTGAAAAAGATTAGTAGGTGGATGCTTCTGCTCCATTCTTGATAGTTTCTTCTATCTGGAGGAAGTTTCAATGATTTATCCATCCTACCCTCTCTCCTACTCCTCCTTACTTCTCTCCACAAATGTGGAATGAATTGAGAAAAAAGAAACTTGCATACATAGCTTAGCTCCTCCTCTCCCTCTCCTCCTCTAAAAATTTAATGATTTTTAAACTTCAATGTGAGTCCAAATTCCTTAGAGATGTTCTTAAAACAGATAGCTGGGCCCCCTCCTCAGAGATTCAATTTGGCAGGTCTAGAGCAGGCCTATAAATTTGCATCTTTAAAAAATTCTCAGGTGATGCTGATGCTAGTTTTTCAGTGGCAGCTTCTGAAAAGGGCAATATGAGGCTACTTTTAGAAAGGTTGGTAAGTCTGTCTAATTTTGAGTCACTATAAAGGAGGCCTACTTGCTCACAAATAGAACTGCTCTCCTTGATTTGGATTTTCTGCCTGCTTTACATCTTATATGTGTTTAGTTGATCAGAATTTGAGAGAAGAGGTTGAGTGCAATTTACTTCATTTTCTTAAAACTTCAGAATGAACATAGATGCTCTCATGTTGTCAATTAACATATATGTCAGTTTATCTGCCTGGATTTTAGAAAATTTAGAGAAGGATCATATGTTCACTAACATGGTAAAGCCATGTGCTGTCCTTTATTTACTGGAATCCAATTATGATTAAATAAAAAATAGCTCATATAAAAATACTGTTGGCTGGGCATAGTTGTTCATGCCTGTAATCCCAGCATTTTGGCAGGCTGAGGCAGGTGGATCACTTGAACTCAGGAGTTTGAGGCCAGCCTGGCCAACATGATGAAACCCTGTCTTTACAAATAATTAACCAGGTGTGGTGGGATGTGCCTGTGGTCCCAGCTACTGAGGAGGCTGAGGTGGGAGGATTACTTGAACTCAGGAGGTAGAGGCTGCAGTCACCTATGATTGTGCCACTGCATTCAAGCCTGGATGACAGAGGGAAACCCTATCTCAAAAAAATTGTGTGTGTGTGTGTGTGTGTGTGTGTGTGTGTGTAATTGTCACTGCCTAGCCAATAAGATATTTCATTTTCAGCTAGAATTTTTAAGTTATTTCAAATAAATAAAACTTCCAATTTCTAAGGGGGACTTCAGCAGTCCGTTTTACAGGACTGATGCTGCTGAAATCATTACGGGATTTTCAGGAATGATGTCTAATGTTCAGCGAGTAATCCATCTTGATATATGCTATCCCAGGAAGTTGATGTTTCAAGTTTGATTAATAATCCACTTTATTCCTTCAAGGTTTTCTATTTCATGCTGGGTGGATTACAGTCCAGTGACTACTACTAGCAGCTAGCCAGCTGGTGATAATTGCTGTTAATTTCCTGGTATTTGGCAACCAAGTGCTCCTTGACAAGCAGAGGGAGATAGCATGAAAATGTGTCAGAAGGGATTTGCAAAAATAACATTTATTGTTTTTGCTTGATTATAAAATGTAATACATGTTCATTGCTGAAAATTTCAAAAATATAAATTACAAAAGAATTTAATCATAATCTTCCTATTCATAGAAACCATTTGCATAATTTTAGTGAATTTCAGATCTCTCATCTATCTATCCTTAGTCTATGCCTCTATAACAAAATACCTGACACTGGGCAATTTATAAAAAACAGAAATTCATTATCTCACAGTTTTGAAGTCCAAGGTCAAAGTGCTAGCAGGTTAAATATCTGCTAAAGTTCTAGTCTCTGTGCTTCCAAGATGATACCTTGTTGCTGGATCCTCACAAGGCAAAATGTTGAAAGAGCAAAAGGTTATGTAGCTAGTTTCCTCCAGCCATTTTATAAAGGCATTAATCCACTGATGAGGGCTCTGCTTTTATGATCTAATAGTCTCCCAAAGGCTGTACCTTTTAAAACTGTTGGATTGAAAATTAAGTTTCAACATTGATATTGGAGGGGACATAAACCATGGCAATCCTTATATATCCTGATACAATAAACCCACAACACTCACCACTGCCACTAGTTCCAGTAACAAAAACTTAGCATCATTCTACTTATCCAGCTGTGTATTCTACTTTTCCTTCTAAAAAATTGACAGACCCTTTGAAGGAAGTGGATTGCTGTTGCTGGCTCTGGGAGACAGCTGAAAAACTGAGTGCCCAAATCGTGAAAGTGTGAAGCAGGAATCATCTGCCCCTAAACACACATCCTCCCTGGGGAAACTGAAGGTCCAGATCATGGGAGAAGGATTTGACCTTACCTGGAGCTGAGATGAATTTAGAGTGCTGAGTGAGATACATGGTTGGAAGAAGCCATGGAAGAGCCTGGTTGGCACTCTTGGTCCCCAGGGAAGCTGTCTTTGACTTTGTCTCACAAGGGTCCTTGGAAAGGCTTCCAGCAGAATTGGGGAAAAACCACAGCAAAAAGGAAACTTCCAGCTGAACTTCATAACAATTTTGACCAAATGTGAAATTTCTTGGATACAGTCTCAGGGAGGGGGTGAACCAGGAGTGCAGACACCAGCACAGAAGCTGAGACAGGGAGAGAAGCAGGAAACCTGAAAGCTCTGCTTGCTCTATCAGTAGGGAGGAGGCTTGTAGCCTGGGGCAAGTTATGAGCCCTGGTCACCAGCTGCCTGGAAATAAACTCAGTGCTGTTGGGGGCATGGTAGGAGTGAGACTGGCCTTTCAGCCTGTGTCGGAGCTGGGTGAGACCTGTCACTGCCAGCTTTTCCCCACTTTCCTGGTGACAACATGAGAGCATCTATGTTCATTCTGAGGTTTTAAGAAGATGAGGTAAATTGCACTCAACCTCTTTTCTCAAATTCTGATCAATTAAACACATATAAGATGTAAAGCAGGCAGAAAATCCAAATCAAGGAGAGCAGTTCTATTTGTGAGCAAGTAGGCCTCCTTTATAGTGACTCAAAATTAGACAGACTTATCCACCTTTCTAAAGGTAGCCTTATATTGCCCTTTTCAGAAGCTGCAGGGGCAGCCATAATCCTCCTGGGAACATAAATTTATTGACCTGAGAATCATACTCCCATCCCCACAGCAGCCACAGCAAGGAAAGTCTAAGCTCAGAGCTGCCTAACCCTGCCCTCTCCTAATGGTCTTTCTCTAAGCGCCCTGATAGCCCAACACAAAAGACATAATCTCTTGGAAACTCTATGGCCCTGTCCACCACCTGAGAAATCTGAATACTTATCCAGGCAACCTTAGGGGAAGCTTGTGTCCTCCCTGTACTACCACAGCTGGAGATCTCTTGAAAGTACCACCGCCTGGTCAGAGGCCATAAGACACAAAATGAGCACAATAAACAAAACTATAACCACGTACCCTCAGAGTCCACTTCACTCCCTTTCTACCTCCACAAGAGCAGGTGCTAGCATTCACAGCTGAGAGACCTGAAGATGTGTCACATCACAAGATTCTTTGCAGACACTCCCCTGCACCAGCCCAGAGCCCAGTAGCTCTACTGGGTAGCCAGACCCAGAAGGGAAATAACAATCACTGCACTTTGGCTCTCAGGAAGCCCCATCCCTGTGGGAAAAGGGAAAGCATGACATAAAGAAGCACCCTGTGGGACAAAAGAATATGAACAGCAGTACTTGAGCCCCAGATATTTCCTCTGACATAGTCCACCCCCCAATGAGAAGGAACGAGAAAAATAATTAAGATAATATGACAAGTCCTTGAACACCCCCAAAAGATCACACTAGCTCACCAGCAAGGGATCCAAACCAAGACAAAATCTTTGAATAGCCAGAAAAAGAATTCAGAAAGTTGATTATTAAGCTAAACAAGGAGGCACCAGAAAAAGATAAAATCCAAATTAAAGAAATTTTTTAAAAAGATACAGAATATAAATGGAAAAAATCTCCAATTAAAATAGCATAAATAAAAAAATTACAACCTCTGGAAAGGAAGGACACACTTTGATAAATGCAAAATGCACTGGAAAATCTCAGGAATAGAATCAACAAGTAGAAGAAAGAATTCAGAGCTCAAAGACAAGGATTTCTAGTTGATCCGAACCAACAGTGACAAAGAAAAAAGAAAGATCCTCCAAGAATTTTGGGATTATGTTAAATGACCAAACCTAAGAAAAACTGGTGTTTCTGAGGAAGAGAAACCTACAAGTTTGGAAAACATTTGAGGGAGTTAATCGAGGAAACCTGCCCTGGCCTTGCTACAGATTTAGACATCCAAATGCAGGAAGCACAAAGAACACTAGGGAAATTTATCACAAAAAGATAATCACCTAGGCATATAGTCATCAGGTTATCTAAAGTCAAGATGAAGGAAAGAATGTTAAGAGCTCTGAGGCAAAAACATTAAGTAATTTATAAACGAAAACCTGTGAGATCGACAGCAGATTTCTCAGCAGAAAACTTAAAAGTAGAAGGGATTGAGCTCTATCTTTAGTCTCCTTAAACAATGCAATTATCAGCCAAGAATTTTGTATCCAGCGAAACTAAGCTTCATAAATGAAGGAAAGAGACAACCTTTTTCAGCCAAACAAATCCTGAGAGAATTTGCCATTAACAAGCCTGCACTACAAGAACTGCTAACAGGAGCTCTAAATCTTGAAACAAATCCTCAAAATACACCAAAATAGAACCTCCTTAAAGCATAAATCTTGCAGTACCCATAAACCAATAACACAATAATAATAAAAAACACCCAAGTTATTCAGGCAACAAATAGCACAATGAACAAAATAGTACCTCGCACCTTAATACTAATGTTGAATGTAAATGGCCTAAATGCACCAATTAAAGGATAGAGAATAAATAAATGGATAAGAATTCACCAATTAAGTATCTGCTATCTTCAAGAGACTCACCTGACACATAAAGACAAACATAAACTTAAGGTAAAGGGGTGGAAAAAGACATTCCATGCAAATGGACACTAGAAGTGAGCAGGAGTAGTTACTGTATCAGACAAAACAATCTTTAAAGTAACAGCAGTTAAAAAACTGGGACTTCCATAATGTTCAAAAGGACTTGTCCAACAGGAAAATATCACTATCCTAAATTTATCATATATGCACCAAACACTGGAGGGCCCAAATTTATAAAACAATTACTATTAAACCTAAGGAATGAGATAGACAGAAACACAATATTAGTGGGGTATTTCAATACTCCACTGACAGCACTAGACAGGACATCAAGACAGAAAGTCAATAAAGAAACGATGGACTTAAACTATACTTTAGCACAAATGCACTTAACAAATATTTACAAAACATTCTACCCAATCACTGCAGAATATACATCCTATCCATCAGCACATGGAACATTCTCTAAGATAAATCATATGATGGGCCACAAAATAAGTCTCAATAAATTCAAGAATATCAAAATTATATCAAATGCTCTATCAGACCACAGTGGAAGAAACTTGGAAATGAACTCCAAAAGGAACCCTCAAAACCATGTGAATACATGGAAATTAAATTATATTAAATTCTGTTCCTGAATGATCATTGGGTCAATAATGAAATCAGAATAGAAATTAAAAATTTATTTGAACTGAACAATAAAAGTGTCACAACCTATCAAAACATCTGTGAAACAGCAAAGGTGGTGCTAAGAGGAAATTTCATAGCATTAAATACCTACATCAAAATGTCCGAAAGAGCACAAATTGACAATGTAATGTCACACTTCAAGGAGCTAGAGAAGCAAGAACAAACCAAACCCAAACCCTGCAGAAGAAAAGAAATAACCAAGACAGAGCAGAACTAATAAAATGGAAACAAACAAACAACACAAAAGATAAATGAAACAAAAAGTCTGTAGTTTTAAAGATAAAATGGATAGATCATTAGTGATATTAACCAAGAAAAGAAGAAAGAAGATCCACATATGCACAATTAGAAATGAAATGAGAGCGATTACAACTGGTACCACAGAAATACAAAAGATTGTTCAAAGCTACTATGAACAGCTTTATGCATATAAACTAGAAAATCGAGTCAATGGATAAATTCCTGGAAACCTACAACCCTCCTAGATTAAACTATGAAGATATTGAGACTCTGAACAGACCAATAACAAGCAGCGAACTTCAGATGATAATTAAAAAAAAAATGCCAACAAAAAAAAGCCCAGACCAGGTGGATTCACAGCTAAATTCTATCAGACAGCCAAAGAATGTCTGGTACCAATCTTACTGACATTATTCTAAAAAATAGACCAAGAAGGAATCTTTCCTAAATCATTCTACAAAACCAGTATTACCCTAATACCCTAACCCGGAAAGGACATAACAAAAAAAGAAAACCATAGACAAATATCTCTGATGAACATAGATGCCAAAATCCTTAACAAAATACTAGCAACTAATCAAATGCAACAGCATACCAAAAAGGTAATCCACCATGATTAAGTGGGTTTTATGCTGGGGTTGCTTTCAACATATGCATGTCAATAAATATGATACATCACAGAAACAGAATTTTTAGAAATCACATGATCATCTCAATAGATGCAGAAAAAGCATTTGAGAAAATCCAGCATCCCTTTATGATTAGAACCCTCAGCAAAATTGGAATAGAAGGGATATACCTTAAGGTAATAATAGACATCTATGACAAACCTGCAGTCAATATTATGCTGAACAGGGAAAGGTTGAAAACATTCCCTCTTGAAACCAGAACAAGACAAGGATACCCACTTTCACTGCTTATATTCAACTTATTACTAAAGTTCCAGCTAGTGCAATCAGACAAGAGAAAAAAATAAATGACATCCCAAATCAGTAAAGAAGAAGTCAAACTGTCACTGTTTGCCCTTGATATAATTGTATACCTGGAAAACCCTATATACTCATTCAAAAAGCTCCTAGAACTGAACAAATGAATTCAGCAGTTTTAGAATACAAAATAAATGTACCCAATTCAGTATCTCTGCTATACACCAACAGCAACCAAGCTGAGGCTCAAATCAAGAACTCAACCCCTTTTACAATAGCTGCAACAAAATTAAATACTTAGGAATATATCTAACCAAGGAGGTGAAAGATATCTGCAAGGAAAACTACAAAACACTGCTGAAAGAAATCATAGATGACACAAACAAATGGAAACACATCCCATGATCATAGATGGTAGAATCAATATTGTAAAAATGACCATACTACCAAAAGCAATCTACAAATTCAACACAATTCCCATAAAAATACCACCATCATTCTTCACAGAACAAGAAACAACTATCCTAAAATTTATAAAGAACCAAAAAGAGATCACATAGCTAAAGCAAGACTAAGCAAAATGAACAAATCTGGAAGCATCACATTACCCAACTTCAAAGTATTGTGTAAGGCCATGGTTACCAAAACAGCATGGTATTAGTATGAAAATAGGCATGTAGACTAATGGAACAGAATAGAAAACCCCAAAATAAAGCCAAATACTTACAGCCAACTGATCTTTGACAAAGCAAACAAAAACAAAGTGGGAAAGGACACCGTCTTCAACAAATGGTGCCGGGATAATTGGCAAGCCACACGTAGAAGAATAAAACTGGAACCTCATCTCTCATCTTATACAAAAATCAACTCAAGATGGATCACAGACTTAAACTGTAAGACCCCAAACCGTAAAAATTCTATGCATTGGCTTAGGCAAAGACTTCATGACCAAGAACCCAAAAGCAAATGCAACAAAAACAAAGATAAATTGTTCGGACTTAAAGTAAATTTAGTTTGGACAACAAAATAAACAATCAGCACAATAAGTAGACAACCCACAGCATGAGAGAAAATCTTCACAATCTATACATGTGACAAACCTATACTTCACAACCTATACATTGGAGAAAAATCTTCACAACCGCTATGTATACTAATATCCAGAATCTACAAGGAACTCAAACAAATCAACTAAGGACATGAATAGACAATTCTCAAAAGAAGATATACAAATATCCAACAAACATGAAAAAATGCTCAATCTTTCTAATAATCAGGGAAATGCAAATCAAAATCACAATTCAATACCACCTTACTCCTGCAGCAATGGCCATAATTAAAAAATCAAAAAATAATAGATTTGCATCGATATAGTGAAAAGGAAACACTTTTACATTGCTGGTATGAATGTAAACTATCACAACCGCTATGGAAAGAATGTGGAGATTCCTTAAACAACTAAAAGTAGATCTATCGTTTGATCCAGCAATCCCACTCTTGGGTATCTATCCAGAGGAAAGGAAGTCATTACACAAAAATACTTGCACAAGTATGTTTATAACAGCACAATTCACAATTGCAATAATATGGAACCTGCCCAAATGCCCATTAATCAATGAGTGGATAAAGAAAATGTGATACACACACACACACACACACACACACACAGACACCGAGGAATATTACTACTGAGCCATAAAAAGGCATGAAATAATGGCATTCGCACAACCTGGATGGATTTAGAGACCATTATTCAAGTAATGTAACACAGAAATGGAAAATCAAACATTGTATGTTCTTACTAATAAGTGGGAGCTAAGCTATGAGGACTCAGAGTCATAAGGATAATTCAATAGATTCTGGGGACTTGGAGGAAAGTGGGGAAGGGGAGTGAGGGACAAGAGACTACACATTGGATATAGTGTACATTGCTTGGGCGATGGGTACACCAAGTATCTGAAATCCCCCCTAAACAACTTATTCATGTAACAAAACACCACCTGTTCCCCCAAAACCTATTGAAATAATAATAAAAAGTTAATTACCTGAGATTAAATAGTTAATAAAGGTTACAAAATAAAGAAAAATAAATAAAGCATTTTCAATCTTTAAATTGTTTTCAAAAGAATTATCTTGCATGTAATTACAGTATTCCATAATATGGTTGTGAAGTTTATTTGTTTAAGAATTAAACAAGAGCAAAAAGTCCACCCAACTGGAAGTTTATTCTGAAATTTATTGTAGAATGCAGGAGAAGTGATCCTCAAAAGTAGTCAGATGATGTAATGTCATTTCATTACTCTAGCTCAGTGAAGGCTTAGGCAGACAAAAATACAGGTCTAGAGTTGTAGGACATAATGCTATGTTGTAAATTCAGAAATAGTTCTTGACTGATTAATATATACAATACAAACATAGTATATTTAAAATAAAATTGACATTTATTTTTTAATAACTGAATCTAAGTCTAACCCCTTATCTTTCTGAGTTATGGATACACTTTCTCAGTCATTACTGGGATTTCCTCTTCTCCAAGTTATGTAATGTTTTCATAGTCCAATGCAGTGTCAAAATTCCATCTTTCTTTAAAGGCTTATTAAGGTACATTGCTCATTGTTCCAGCCTACAGGGGTTCCTCTAATTCTTGAAAATTATCTTTAAGAATTAGAACTTGTCAGTAACAGTTGTAGCTCACTGGGTGCCAATTCTTTAGGTGTCTAAGAGAAGCTTTTCTTCAGAGTTTTACCAACCTTCCAACCTATTGCTCTCAGATATGTAGGGATGAGATTTCCCCTCCCATCTCCAACTTTATTTTAGTCTCTGGGAAATATCTTCTCTTATTTTTATGCTCTTTGACAGCATAATAGTGTTAATAAAATAGGCTATTAATTAAAATACAAAGAAACCACAATTTTAATTGTTTATATTTCATTGAACAAAAATTTCTAAGACAAGGAAGTATCAAGGTCACAAATACACTAGAATGAAAAGAAAATTATATAAAATTCAATGTATATATTTAAATACATAAATGGATGAACAAATGAATAAGAAGTTACTAAATTATGAATACCAAAGATTTCTACATTGTGCTATGGTTCAAATATTATATACATTGTCTTAGTTTGTCTCACAACAATTCTGAGGTGTAGAAATTATTTCATTTTTTTAAGAGAAATAAATTATCAAAATCAGTATGACTTTCCCAGGGCCATAGCTGTACAAAATAACAGGACTGTGTAGTTTTGATCCTAAGGTAAATGTTTATTCTGCCAAACATGATGGCTCCTATACAATGAAGTAACCATTAGGGAAAAAGGAAACTGAATGTGAATCTAAGGGAATTTAATATATAAAAATCCATTTTGAGCATTCAAAGAATAGAGACGGTTGACTCGGTAATAAAAAAAATAGAAAAATACTGTAGCTTTCTAATTAATACATATAACACTTGTGTCAATGGTGACAAGAGAAAATACTAAGTGAAATAAGGTTGAGAAAATACTAAGTGAAACAAGGATGAGAAATATCTGGAAATCAAAACAAAGTCGCACAGTTACAATGTTTAGAAGAGTGATATGAGTAGGAAGTGGTGCAATAAACAACTCTACTGGAGCTCTGAAATCAATAAGCATGTCCTATTACAGGAAAGCTAGATTTCTGGGAAAAACACCACCATCGTGTAATAAATCCCCTGAATTCTAATGCTTCCAGGAATCTAGTATGGGTTCTGAAGAGATCTGAGGGTTGATTTTGACTCCCTATGAGGGTTATAGACCCAATGTGATTCGTTGGGAGATGTATTTGTCTGATATGGGATTACAACCTGCCGCTGTTCAGTTTAACTGGCTGTGTGCTATTTGTTGCTGCTAACTTAAAAATACATGTTATATTTCTAGAAGAGAAATTTTTAAAATCTTAAAATACTGTGTCATGTGGTTTACAACAGAAAATTTAAGTTCTTCAAGGGAACAGTGATGCTTTCAATTAAATTCAGATATCTCAGGCGGCACTAAAAAGGAACTTTTGGAATCTGACTCACGCTATCAGCAGCCAAAATATTTGACTAAGAAATTATCTCACCTCACAGGAACCAACAATAATGTGTTTTCTATTTGCCCAAAGACTACATGACTTGTCCAAAAATACATAATACTGAATACAGAAGAGAGCTTCAAATTCTAAGATTAAAAAAAATTGTTGACTACTTCAGGAATTCCATGGAGAATAGAAAGACTGGCTATTAATAAATACAAACTATTTAGAAGAGGCTAAAAAATAAAACTATGGTTTCTGATGTCTATTATATACCAATTTTTAGCATATGGATAATAAATTAAACATGAGACTATTGCATAACATGAGACATTACTGATCTTCTGAAGAGTTGTTGAAATGGATTCAGAATGGAAATAAGCAATCAGGACTAGTAAAAAAAAAAAAATAGTGTCAGTAAGACATATGCAAACATATGTAGGATGCCTCGCTGGACTGGGCCTGAAACTAGATATGGGCATACTCTCCTTTTAATATGAGTATATATTTCATATCCATTAATCTTAATGGGACTAGGTATTTGTATTAAATGACCACCACTAAACAAAGACAAAACAAATTAATACAAAATAAGCCTTGACTTTTTTAGAGCTTAGCCTGTAGATCTGGCTATGAAGGTATTACAGGTGAATTAGGCAGAGGGAGACATCAGAGTCCAAATTGTGATGGGGTAGAGGTGAAGTGGACTGTTTGACACTGGAGAAAGAATTCTTTAAAAGAAAGAAAAAATCTTAACATCGAAGAAAAGCTGTTGCTTTGAATATAATTGGGAGCTAGGGAAAAGGGAGTCTGTAACTCAGTTTCTCCCATTTCCCCAAAGCAGGCAATTTTGACTAAACCACATCTTCTTGTGAATATACTGATGGAATTCACCAGCTAAGAAGTAAATGAATGTCTTCTTCAAGTTTGGGACTTCTAAATAAACTTACAATTTTATGGACTTATGAGACATAGTTGTCCTAGAGAATAGAAGTTAATCGTATAATCTTTGTAGCTACATGATTGGTAAGAACACCAAACTAAGCAGCTTTCCTGTAAAATTTGTAATGGACATAGTGCTGGTTTATTGAACTCAAATGCATTCAAGAGTGGAAGTGTATTCTGATTGTTAGCCTCCTATTCGATGAATATTTTGCAAACATTTTTTTTCCCATTCAACAGATTGTATATTATTTCTTTTGATGAGCGGAAGCATTTTGGTTTCATTAAGTCCCATTTGTATATGTTTGTTTTGTTGTCTCTGCTTTTGAGTTCTGAGTTCTATATTATTTGTCTAAAGCAATGCACAGGAGGGTTTTCCCTAGATTTTCTTTCTGGTATTTTTATGGCTTCAGGTCTTACATGTAAGTCATTGATCAATTTTGAGTTCATTTGTGCATGAATGTGAGATAGAGGCCCAGTATCATTCTTCCACATGTAGCTATCCACTATTCCCGGCACCATTTATTTAAGAGGGTGTCCTTTTTCCCATGTAAGTTCATGATGGCTTTGTCAGAGATTATGTCATTATGAGGTTTTAGTTTTGGGTTTTCTACTCTGTTCCATTGATCTATGTTTCTATTTTTATACCAGTACATGCTTTGGGTGATGGATGCCCTAAATACTCTGACTTGATCACTATTCATGATATACATGAAACAATTTCTCATATACCTTACACATTTGCACAAATAATAAAAAAGAGTGCAGTTATTTTAGAAACCTGAATCTGATTGGATCAGGGCACCTGAGATTTTGATTTGGCTTTGAATGTGGCTCCTTTCTTTTGTCTCTGAGTTGGTAGTAAAGCTTGGTGCAGAGTAAGACTTGTTTTGTGTGAGCCTGATTGAGAATCGAGAACTTTGGAGGATGCTGGTTGCTATTACTTGAACTAAACTCACCTGTGTACTCTGGGTAGGCCAGAGACTACATAGAAGTAATAGTATCATCTGTCTGTATTTTCTATTGCAGTATGACAAATTACCATAAACTTAGTAGCTTAAAACAACACCCATTTATTAATTCACAGTTCCATGGGGTAAGAAATACAGCACATCATGGCCAAATTATCTCTTCCAGGTTTCACAGGTTGAAATCAGGTTGTCAGCCAGGTTGATTTCTCGTCTGGAGGCTTTGGAGAAAAATTTGTTTTCACACTCATTCTTGTATAAATTCTTTGTTGTTAAAGGACTGACTTCTCCTTTTCCTTGTTAGCTCTCAGTCAGGGGTCACTCTCAGCTCCTAGAGGTCACCCAGCTTCCTTGACACAGAGCCCACTCCAGCAACAAAAATTCTCAAGTCCTGGATTCTCATCTTTTGGAATTTCTTTGACTTTCCCTTCTCCAGTGAGCTGAAGGAAACGTTCTATTTTTAAAGGATTCATGCAATTAAGCCAGGCCCACCCAGACCTAATCTGCTTTATTTTAAGGTTTCAGTTCTTAATTGTTTCTGCAAAATCCCTTCACAGCAGTACCTAAATTTACTTCTTGAAGCACAATATCTCCTGGGTGTTAATGTCAATATCTTCAAGTCTATTTTACTAGTTCACTAACTTTTCTCAACCAAATCAAATTAAACATTTTAAAATAGACAAAATGTAAACACTTATTAGCATGGACAAATAGAATAGGCAGAGATGGCACCAACAACCCAGCTTTCCATTTCCCACACTTATTTCTTAGGTGGATGGGAAGCTATTACAAATTTAGGCATGTATTCTTTGGAATACATGTAGTTCCAAGAACACAATGTAAATGGTTCCTCAGCTCAGCTGATTTCATACCCGTTTAATCTATTGCAGGGAGAGCCAGAGAAATATGGTTTGGTTTCAAGAAGTCCTTTGAGTGCGGTGGATACAACACAAGATGAAGCTTTCCTATTCCATAACAAAGACTTAGTCCTTTTTTGCATGTTTTTCTATTTTATCAGTAGAGTAGATTGAGTTTTCACCTGTCACATTTCCTGAAGATGTTATATCGGAAGAGATATGGGGAGGGACGTAGTGTTGGTAAGAAGTGGCAGATTTTTTTCTGATATCCAGATAGAGAAAAGTTCTAACTACCCTTATCCAGCAACATATTGTATTTAGCAACAAAAATTTAATAGAATATTCCCAGCCAGATGCTAATGAGAGTTGTGTTTGATTCATGATGTGTTTTGAGATGATGTACACTCAACAGTGTGAATGCTGGTCATTAGTATGGCTTAATTTTTATACGTTTAAGCAAACATAAAGAAAATTATTTAGAAAAATTCCTCCATATAGGATAAAATCTGATTCCTTTTTATGTTGTTACACTCAAAAGCTAGCAATCATAAGCAAACATTTAAGTCTTTCTCTTCTCTTTCATCTGTATAACAGCATTTTTGGGATCCCTGTAAAGGAATAGAATGTAGAGGAGGAGGAGACTTCTCTATAGACAAATACTATCGAATAGAACTCAAACAAACTGTGAGTGTTCCCCTGTGCTGTCCAATGTAGTAGCCACTGGCAATAATTGAGTTGAGCAGCTGAGATATGGTTGCTATAACTGATGAAGTAAATTTTAAATTTTAATGTATTTAAATTTAAATTTAATAGATATGTATGTCCATTAGGTACTAGATTAGACTACAAACTAGTATATACTATAGACTACAATATTAGCTGTAGACTTTGCAGAAGAGGTGGTCAAGCTGTGGGAGCCTTGTGTAGTGCTCTGGGAAGTGTCCAGCAAATGAGTGGAGTGGCAGAGAGAAACAGGCTGTCTAAATAGAGTCAATAGTGGTAATTAAAATTAAAGTTAGAGCATCATGATAAGAAGTAATTAGTACAGATTCCTAAATGTGTTAGAGATAGCTTTGAAGTCTCCTAGAAATATCAAAGAAAGTGAAGTTAACCCAGAAGAGGGACTGAGGTCCTACAGCCAGACATGCAGGACTAGTGAGCTAGCAAATTCCAAGTCTACAATAACATTAAAATGACTTCAAAATCAGCAATAAAAATACTAGCAAACTGAATATAACCACACAGTAAAAGGATGATCCTATGATCAAGTGGAATTTATCCCGAGGATGCAAGGAGCGTTCAACATATACATATCAATAAATGTGTTATATCATTAAAAATGAAAAACAAAAACCCTATAATCGTCTTGATATATGCAGAAAAAAATCTTTTGACAAAATTCAACACTCTTTCAAGATAAAAGCTCTCAAAGTATTAGATATAGAAGGAATGTAAATTGATATAATAAAGGCCATGTATGACAGTCTCACAGCTAATATACTCAATGGTCAAAGTTCTAGGAGTTTTCTCTGATAAGAAACAAAACAAGGAGGCTCACTCTTGCCACTTCTATTCAACATATTACTGAAAGTCCTGGTTAGATCAATTAGGCAAGAAGGACAAATAAAAGGCATCTAAGTCAGAAAAAAAGAAATTAAATTATCTCTGTTTGTAGACATTATATCTACATATATTATGTCTTACTATAGAAAACTTGGAAGATTTCATGAGATAACTTTTTGAACTTAGTAACATTGTAGGATATGAAATTAACATGCACAAATCAGTGGTATTTCTAGACACCAACAACAAACTATCTGGAAAAGAAATCAAGAAAACAATTCATTTATAATAGCTACAGAAAAATAAAATACTTAGAAATAAGAAGGTGAAAGATCTGTACACTGAAAATCATAAAACATTCATAAAGGAAATTTTAAAAAGCACAAAGAAATTGTTAAAATAATTAATTTTTTTTAATGTGCAAACTACCCTAAGTAATCTGTAAATTAAATGCAATTCCTGTCAAAATTCCAATGACATTTTTCATAGGATTCGAAAAACTCCTAAAATTCATGTGAAACCATAAAAAGCCCCTAAATAGACAAAGAAATCTTAAGTAAAAAGACTAAAGCCAGAGGCATTGTAACTACTGTATTATAAAATCAACTATAAAGCTATAGTAATCAAAACAGTATGATACTGACATAAAAATGAATACATTGACTAGTGGAACAGGATAAAGAACTCATAAATAAATCCACATATATGAGATCAATTGATTTTGGATAAAGGTAACAAGAGCACGCAATAGGGAAAGGACAGTCACTTCAATAAATGGAGCTTGGAAAACTGAATATTCACATATAAAAGAATAAAATTAAATCTTTAACTCACAGCACATACAAAAAGATCAACTCAAAATGGAGTAAAGACCCTATTACCATTTATTAAAAAAAAAAAAAGTGTAGCTCACTGCCAATGCTGATTTAATTTTACATAAACATGCTCTTTGAAGCCAAAGCGAATTTGACTGATTTTCAATGTGGAAATAATATGTAAAAACTATTCTTGGAGTTATTTCTAAACAGAACTAATGTCAGAATTGTCAGAATTATCCGAATTGTCTATTTTGGAAAAATCAGATTCATCAAATGAAACTTTGGCAACATAGCATCACACATAGAAAAGCGACATTTTCTAGTATTTCACATTTTCAGCAATCAAGAATTACTATATTATGTAAACGGATATACCACTACTAAAAACAGAATGCTATAAATAGAAGGATATTCTTTGTTTCTGAAGTTGACGTAATAGAGCAATGCAAAAATAATGATAAAAGCAAGATATTTAATGGTGAATTTATTTCCAGGTAAACACTGCAGCCTCAAGCACTGTCTGTGAGTGTTGTAGGGGTATGCAGGAAAAGGGTTCAGTATAAGACCTGAAACTGTAAAATATCTATAAGAAAGCAAAGGGGAAAAGCTTGATGACATTGGTCTAGGCAATAGACTGATTTGTGGTCTAGGCGTTTTCAAATTTGACTGCAAAAGTATAGCTAACAAAAGAAAAAATAGACATATATAATTAAATAAAAAAACTGTATAGCAAAGGAAACAGTCACAGGGTGAAGAAGCAATGCATAAAATGAAGGAAAATGTTTGCAGATAGTGCATCTTGTAAGTGGCTAATATTCAAAATATATAAGGAACTCAAACAACTCATTAGCAAGAAAACAAAGGAAACTTGATTTAAAAATGGGCAAAAGACATGAATAAATATTTTTCAAAAAAGAAATACAAATGGCCAACAGATATATGAAAATATATGTCTAATATCACTCCTCAGGGAAATGCAAATTAAAACCACAGTGAGATATAACTCTACACCTGTTAGAATGTCTATATTCAGAAAAAATGAAAGATAACAAAGGTTGGTGATGGTATAAAGAAAAGGTAACTCTTGTATACTTATGTTGGGAATGTAAATTAGAACAGAAAACCCGTATTAAAATTCTTCAAAAATATTAAAAATAGTGCAGCTATGATCCAGCAACCACACTTCTGAGTATGTAACCAAAGGAAATAAAAGAAGCGTCTTGAAGAGATACTTTCACTCTCATGTTCAACACATCATTAAATTCACAACAGCCAAGATATACTATCCTAAGTGTCCATTAATGAACAAATAAAGAAAATATGCTATATATACATGAACACTATTATAGTATTCAATTTTAAAGCAGGAAATCTTGTCATTTGAGGTAACATGGATGGCACTGGAGGACTTTATGTTAAGTGAAATAAGCCAGGCACAGAAGGACAAATATCACATGATGACATTTACATGTAGAATCTAAAAAAGTTGAACTCATAAAAGCAGAGAGTAGAATAGTAATTACCAGAGGCTGTGGGGGTGGTAGGACTGGGGAGATGTTAGTCAAAGAATATAAAATTTTAGTTAGACAGGAGGAATAATTTCGAGAGACCTGTTGTAGATAATGGCGATTATAGTTAATAATGTCTTATATACTTAAAAGCTAAGAAAATAGATTTTTTAAGTGTTCTCATCGCACACACAAAATAACTTTTTGAGGGAATGCATGTGTAAATCATACTTAACCATTCCACAATGTACACATATCAAAACATCATGTTTTATACCCTAAATACATATATATGTATATACACTTAAACATGACTTCAAAGGCAACATCTGTGAGAATGTAAAAAGAAAGAGGCACCAAAGTAACATCACTATAATCCCAGAGCCAAATACATAAATGTTGCTTCTTTATAATTTTTAAATTTGAAGGTGACAGACTAACAGATGGAGGGAATGGATGATGTGTTCCTGACACAAACTACAGAACTGGCACAGAGGCAAAATGAGAGACTTTCTGGACATCTGCTAGAAGTCTCGGTTGGCTAAAATCAGAGTATCCGACAAGTTCTGGACTTGCCTTGCTGATGACTTCATTTCCCAAGAGAGAGAGAGAGAACAAATACAGAAACTGCTATTCTAATTTTGACCCTTTCCTGAAAAGAACTGGTGTTACAGAAGAGACGGAAAGCCTCGAGGAAGAAAATTAATGCCATTTTGGAAGTCAGAGTAGCAAAGAGAGGGTGGCTGTGCTGTGCTGATATATAATTTAGATATTCTGAAGGCCAACTTAATAAAAGTAAGGGAAAAGACAAGGTCAATTCCATGAGATGGGCCCTATAAGGGAGGAGAGTTGTGAGTGGTATTAATTTTTATTTCTGCTATGACAAATTACCACATAATCGGTGGTTTCAAACAATGCCCATTTATTATCTCAATTATGTGGTTCATAAGTATGGACACAGTGTGGCTAAACTAAATTATCTGCTCAAGGCCTAACAAGGCCAAAATTAATGTTTCTTTTCTGGGCTAAGATATTATTTAGATCTCATTTAGGTTGCTGACCAATTCATTTCCTTGAGTTTGTAGGACTAAATTTCCCATTTCTTTCTTGGCCATCAGCCAGGAGAGGGTTGATCTTTGCTCCTAGAGGTTGCCTTGTTTTTCTTCTGATGCTTTCCATGTCACCTTCTCCAGTAACAGCAGATTCAGTCCCTCTTATAATGTGAACTTTCTCTGACTTCTTTTTTTTTTTTTCTGCATTTTTATCTAGGAAAACACCTTCTGCTTTTAAATGCTTCTGTGATTAGATTAGGTACATATGGATTATCCAAGGTAATTGCCATATTTTGAGATATGTAACTTTAATTATGTCTGCAAAGTCCCTTTTGCAATGTAAAAGGGCATGAACATCTTTAGGGGAGTCATTTTGCATATCACACTGAGGATATACTTGATAAGACTTGAACTGTGCAAAGGGTCCAACTAAGCCATGAATGGACAAATGACATTTCTCTTGAGGTAAAATTTTAATCTGTATAAAGTTTTAAGAACAAATTTTAAGAATAGTGTCGGGAAGAATGTCAACTGAAATGAGCTGATGCTTCCAAAAATGTTCAGAAAAACTAGAAAGACCATTATATTTAGATTTGCACTAAGAAGATAAAGAGAATTTTAGGCCTAAGGCTGGCCAAGGGAAGAGTATTAATGAATATTCAAGAGATAAACTTTTTCCTTAAGATAACTTATTTTCAAACTGAAAAGAATCTATTCAGAAAATGTGAGAAGTAATTAGCTTATCTACTCAAATGAGTTGTGTCTTGGCCTTCTCTGGCTGAATTACATGTTAGGGCAGTGAGGTGATTCAGAGGGCACCAAATATAATCTTTGAGGAATTATGTTGAATAGGAAAGATTCCGAAAATAAAAGGCATAAAAGCACTGACTCCATTTAACAGGAATATAGAAGAGGTTGCTCAGAAGTATCCTGTTCTTTAATTAGAAAAGAAATTAACACACATTACAACTTCCTAGAATTCTGATTTGAATGCTTATTATTGCCTATCAAATAGGAGTATTCATTCAGATGTTATTAATTTGATGTTGACACAAATTGTGGCCAGATTAATGTTCTTAAAACTATAAAGAATTGACAGTGCCTGAAGACTCTTGTTTTGTGTGTGAGACAAAAATACAAGGAAGATACAAAACAAGTTCTCATGTCAATCGCCAGTTTATCCACATTAAGGAACTGGAAACTGTTAACCAGCATGGAAAAAAGAAATTTTCTTTGGTCTTATTTGTAGTTTTAAAAAAAAATTCAGAATCTGATAATTTTTAAAATTGTGATACATTCTTTTGGTTCTAAAATTTATGCTCCAATAACCATAATTTAATTTCAAGTTATATACAAAAATAATGTATTAGTTTTCCAGCAAATAATTTTTGAGCACACATTATGAATCAGAGCTGACTCCAGGCAGAGATACTGTCTTTCTTGCATGTCTGCATATTTGTGGAATCAATTTTCTTCTTCTTGAAATGCATTCCTAAAAATAATTTTCTTCAATGAGTATGTGATGTCGGTAAACTTACACAATTCTCATGTATTTGAAAATGTCTCTATTTCATTTTTATTTCTTGATGATCATTTAGCTAGCTATAAAATTCTAGGTTAACTGTTATTTTATTTCAATCACTAAAAGGTACAATTTGTCTTTTGAATTCTCCTGCTGCTGTATTCTGCCATCTATATAATTGTTATTTTTTTCTTGTCATTTTTCTTTTCTCCTTGGTTACTTCTCCTTGTGTTTACCATTCTTCAGTTTCATGATGATGTGTCAAAGTATAAATTTGATTTTGTTTCATTTTCTCTGAAAATGATATAAATTGTATTTATACTTTGTGATCTGATACTTGATATTCTTCGTTAGTTCTATAAATTTGTTAGCTTAGCTACTTTTTCTTAAAAATTTGCTCCTCCCTCACTCATTCCATGCTTTACACTTGACATTATTACACCATATTTTAGAGTTCTTAATGTCTATTCACAAAACATTTATTCCTCCTGCCTGATTCCAGATAATTTCTTCATTGCTAACTTCCTTTTTACCAATTATCTCTTTAACAATGTCTAGTATTTAATGAACACAGTGAAGTTTATTTTTTATATCAATTACTGTATTTTCAATTTCTACAAGCTCTTTGGATTCTTTCCAAAGTTACCTGGTCTTGTTTTCTGTAGATTCCTTTCTGACAGTATTATTATGCATATAATTATTCAAAATACATATTTAATAATTTTCAACTAATAATTTTAGTATCAAGTTTTCGGGAATATAATTAACATAGACATGGCTTCCACTGACTTTCACTCACAATGTTTTCTTTTCTTCATATATTATGTAGATTTGCATATTATGCTTATTTTCATCAGAGATTTACCTGTGGAAACCCTACAAAGCCTCACTTGAATATATTTGCTTATTTCATGCACCTAGGAAATTTTTTAAAAATACTATACCAAGAAGAATGTGGAAATCCACATCTTAAACTTATATCATGGCAGGACTTTGAGAATTTTTAGGGGGAGATTGTTATTGTTATTTTTATCAAATAGTCTAGACACATTTTAATTTTGTTAGTAATCTTGGAAACTTTTTGTTGTGAATGTAAAAATGTAGGCTAATTTATACAGGAAAGTGGGGTTTAGTGACAGGATATAGTACTGTTTCAGTGAAAGCAAGAAACATGCATATAGGAACATCATGGAATCAAATAATGTCAGATAGTTACCACCCTACCCACATCTCTCATTCTCTCTGTCCCTCTTCCATCAGAAATTATTGGATAAGAATATTATTGGATCAATTTATATAATCTAGGGGCTAGTTCACATCACACAAAATGGTTTCTAAAAGACCTGTTCTTTAGATAAATCAAAAATTAAGAGAGAGCTAATTATAAATATTAAATATTTTAAAATAATTTTAGGTGCCATCTAAGCTAAATAACAGCTCTCAGTTCTCAAACAATTGCTGATTGATGTAGACAGCAAGCAAACAGACCTACTCAATTAACATGGATGTTAGAAGGCAGAAACATACTTTAAATTATAAAGTATGAATCCTAAGAGAAGAATTGAGAATCTGTAAACATAAAAGTCATTATAAATGCCAGATACCATAAATAAATAGTGCTGTTTAATCCTAAAAGTTGTTATGGGGAAGTGGTATCACTGTTTCCTAGATCTACAAAATTGATCAGATGTCAGCAAGATGACTGATTAGCAATGGCTGGCATTCATTTCCCCCACAAGAAAAGGGCTAAGGCAATACATGAACAGCTAAGATTTGACTGGAGTGTCAAAGAGAGAGTGCTGGAGTGCAGTGCGAAAGGAGATGCACCTGTGGTAACTGGATGTCCAGGAGGGAAACATGGAGGCATGTAGCCCCTACGGTTCCATCACTGCACTTGGATGGAACCTACCTGGAGGTCAGAGGGACTTCCTGTTGAGAGGAAAAACCTAAGCAGGAAATCCTCACCAGCCCTCATTGCCATTAAAAGCACTTCAGTTTTTACAACAGAATTCTACAGTCCTCACAGATCCTAAGTTCAGTTTGGTGCCTACCTGAGGCAGCCCATGGAGCTGCTGGGTGAGATGCCAGGAATTCACACAGACACATTGCCCTAAATTAGGACCCCGTGATGTACATTCCCCACCCCCACCTTTATCTCTGTGAGCCAAGTTGCTGTAGCATGATGCTACCCTGAGATAAGAACCACCTCTGGAGTTCATCCTGCTCTGGGGGCCAGTAGCCACTGCACCTCTCCAGCACTGGGGCTCTGTCTTCATTACAGCAAGCCCACATGGGCTACCTGGGTGACTGAATGCCATAGCCCAATCTTTTTAGTATCTGAGCCTAGGATTGACTGTGACTTGGTCCCATGTATCAGGGAAACCAACCCAGAACCTACAGCCAGAGGACCAATCTGCCAGTCTCACACAAGGTGAATCTGCCCTTGAGTTGGTCAAACTGCTGAAAGCCCTTTCCCAAGTCGGAGAGGCCCATGAGCTTCCAAGCAGCTGTTACACCCCCATGCCAGCAAAAGGGTTGCACACTCACACTTAAGACCTGAGAAAGAATGCTGTAGCACCCCAGTCCCCACAGACCTGTACCCCCAATAAGGCCAATAGTGCTGGTTTCTGGCCCTCCCAACATCCCTATGCACCCCAGTGAGAACCTGAGAAACTGCTCCATGGGCTGCCCCAGGTGGCCATGCCCCCAGTTCAGCTGAGCAACCATGTGCATGTGCTTCTGGCCATAGTAACAACAATGTAGGCCCAACCCTAGTGAACCAGACCCCAAGTTAGCTGACCCACTATATGCACAAATGTGCCCCCAATCTGAGAAATTGCCTGGCTAGCCCATTTGAGATTTAAACTGAACTTTAGACCAAATAGACCCAACAAACATTTATAGAACATTCTATCCAACAATTCCAGAATACACATTCTTCTCATCAGCACATGGGACATTCTCCAGATAGACCATATGTGGAGTCACAAAATAAGTCTCAACAAATTTTTAAAAATCAAAGTCATATTAAGTATCCTCTCAGACCACAAATGAAATAAAACTAGAAATCAATACTAAGAGAAACATTGGAAAATGTAAAAGTATATGATAATTAAACAACATACCCCTGAATGACCAATGACCACTGGACCAATGTAAAAATTCAGAACAAAATTTAAAAATTTCTTGAAACAAATAAAAATGGAAACACAACATATCAAAACCTATAGGATACAGTAAAAACAGTACTAAGAGAAAAGTTTATAGTAATAAATGCCTACATAAAAAAGTAGAATGACTTTAAATAAGCAACCTAATGTTACATCTCAAGAAATTAGAAAAGCAGAATCAAATCAAACCCTAAATTAGTAGAAGAAAAGAAATGAAAAAGATCAAAGCAAAAATCAGTAAAAATCAGGACAAAAAATAAAAACAAAATAAAATCTTGTTTTCTGAAGAGATAAACAAAATTGACAAACTTTTAGCTAGACTAAGAAAAAAAAAGAAAAGATTCTAATAAAATCAGAGATGATAAAGGAGACATTACAGTTGATAATACAGTAATTCAAAGGATCACTAGAGACTACTATAAACAACTATATGATAATAAATTCGAAAACCTGGAGGAAATGGATAAATTCCTGGATACATGCAACTTACCCAGGTTGAACTAAGAATAAATAGAAAACCTGGACAGACTAATAAGTAATGAAGTTGAATCAATAATAAAAAAGCTTCCAACAAAGTAAAGTCCAGGACTGCATAGATTCTTTGTTGAATTCCATCAAGCCTTTAAAGAAAAATTAATACTGAGTCTTCTGAAACTATTCAAAAACATTGAGGCAGAGGGAATTTTTCCTAACTCATTTTAAAGGGATGTCATACTCCTGATACCCAAACCAGACAAAGATGGAATATAAAAGGAAAACTATGGGTCAATGTCTGTGATAAACAGACACAAATGTCCTCAACAAGATACTAACAAGCCAACTCCAACAATACATCAAAAAGATAATACACCATGATCAAGTAAGATTCGTAACAAGAACACAATGATGGTTCAATATACACATATCAGTATGCATCAAATATCAAGTCAATAGAATGAAGTACAAAAACCATATGATAGTAATCAATCTGAGAAAATTTTTGATAAAATTTATTATCTCTTTATGATAAAAACTCTTACTAAATCAGGTATAAATGAAAAGTATCTTAACATAATAAAGCCTCATATTTGACAAACCTGTAGCTAACATTCTACTGTTTATTGAAAAATTATTCACAGTAGCCAAAATATGGAATCAACCTAAATATCCATCAATGCATAAATGGATAAAGATGTAGTATATACATACAATGAACTACTCTTCAGTCATAAAAAGAAATGAAATCCTGTCATTCGCAGCAATATTGGTAGAGCTGGAGGGCATTATGTTAAGTCAAATAATCCAGGGACAGAAAGTTAAACACTGATGTTCTCATTCATATGTGGGAGCTAAAAAGAGTTGATCTCAGAGAAGTGAAAAATAGAACAGAGGGTACTAGAGGTTGGAAAGCATAAGAGGAACAGAGAAACAGGGAGATATGTGTTAAAGGCTACAAAATTACAGCTAGATAGGAGTATGTTCCAGTGTTCTGTACCACTACAGGATGATTACAGTTAACAATAATGTATAGTTTCAAATAGCTAGAAGGAAGATATCGAATGTTCCCAACATAAAGAAATGATAAGTGCTTGAAATGATGAATATCGTTCTTACCCTGATCTGTTCATTATACATTATATATATGGAAACATTAATATGTACCCCATGAATGTGTATAATTATTGTCAATTAAAAATGTTAAATACATAAATTCCCATGTGTTGGCAGAGAGAGCTTGTGGGAGGTTATTGGATTGTGGAGGTGGTTGCCCATGCCATTCTTATGATAGTGAGTGAGTTATCATGATGTCTGATGTTTTTTTGAGGGGCTTTTCCCCGCTTCGCTTTGCACTTCTCTTTCCTGCTGCCAGGTGAAAGGAACATGTTTGCTTTTCCTTCCTCCATGGTTGTCAGTTTCCTGAGGCCTCCTCAGCTATGCATAACTGTGAGTCAATTAAACCTCTTTCTTTTATAAATTACTTTGTCTTAGGCAGGTCTTTGTAGCAGTGTGAGAACAAACTAATACCATTATTTATTTTAAAGTCAGATATACTAGGATTTGGAGGCATACAGGGTGACATATACAAGTGCCTTTTTTAATATCTTAATTTAGATATGTTAATTTAGATATCTTAAAACTCCTCAAATTTAAACTGTGTAATACTAAATTACTGGTCTCCACCTGAAATCTGACTTCTCTTTTGATGTTCGTATCTCAATAAATGATATCACAATCCAACCAAATATGCAAACCATAAATCTGGGAATTTCCCTGTTACCTTTCTTTCATCCCCATATGCTATGGTGTCCATTAACAAATCTTACCAAAATGTATCTTAGTTCCATTCTTTTCTCTCTATTATATTACTTCAGTCTGAGCATCGATCATTTACTGCCTGAGTTACTACCAATAGCCTTTTAATCATCTTCTCTGAATACATTCTTTCTTGTGTACAATCTGTTTTATAATCTGAAAACAAAACCTTTTAAATCTTAAAAACACAAATTTAATAATGAAATTTCCAATAGATTCATATAAGGGGTGAAGTTGAGGCAGCAATTAATAACCTACCAAACAAAAGAAGTCCAGGTCCAGACAAGATCACAGCTGAATTCTACCCAATGTACAAGGAGGAGCTAGGACCATTCCTTCTGAAACTGTTGCAAACAATACAAAAAGAGGGAATTCTTCTCAAACCATTTTACGAGACCAACATCATCCTGATACCAAATTGTGGCAGAGGCTCAACAAAAAAAGAAAACCTCAGGCCAATATCCATGATGAACGTAGATACAAAACTCTTCAATAGAATACTGGCAAACTGATTGCAACAGCACGTCAAAAAGCTTATCCATCATGATCAAGTAGGCTTCATTCCAGGGATGTAAGGCTGGTTCAACATACATAAGTCTATAAACATAAGCCACCACATAACATACATGCATACTAGGCTTTCCACACTCCTGTATTTAGAGCACTGTATATATGGTTCTCTTTTTTTCTCTTCTTTCCTGGGTAAAATCCCATTCACCTTTCACCTCTCAGCTCAAACAGGTTTCAGAGACCCATACTCCAGCAGACACTAGGAAATACTAATGCTTTTGTTGTTTTCCTTCTTATCATATATCACAATATTATTATCTACTTTGTAGGGAACATTTGTCTCTACCCAGAGCATATCTGTAAAGTACAGAACACTGGAAAGTCTATAACCTGAATCCATGTAAGCAATTTTGTTAAAATATATATTATAAAATTCTTGGGTCTATTTGAGATGCAGGGATTTACCAGCAAAAACCTAAAATAATAGATAGAAAAAGGTGCTTATTCATTATTGTCAAACCTCAGTACAAGCGGGGATTCTTTGTAGTGGCTAGTCACCATCTTTTCTTGTCCTTAATTTTTGGCATAAGAATAAGGTAGCAGCACTGCTGTTACTCACAATGCAATGGCTTGTCAGTATCACTTTGCTTCTGCAATTTCCTAATACTATTTATTTAATACAAAGTAGATCATTACTCAGTACTCTGTATATATCATACACTGTGCTTCTGTGAATACTGGCTTCCAATGACCCTTTTAGGAATTGTTACTGTGCCCTGTTAATGATATTCACAAATGGCAATCTTGCCTAGAGTATGCAGAAAAGTGTGAATGATAATTTGTTTTCTCATAATATTAAATTAGG
The DNA here is from genome assembly GCA_004027835.1 of Alouatta palliata. Taxonomy (NCBI): domain Eukaryota; kingdom Metazoa; phylum Chordata; class Mammalia; order Primates; family Atelidae; genus Alouatta; species Alouatta palliata. The sequence goes on from PVKV010003264.1 coordinate 128,296, forward strand.
AGTCTTAGAGCATAAAAGTAAGACAACACATTTTCTAAGCATGTGTTTTCTTAAACTCTTTAAGCTTAATTTAAGTCTGGTATGTAATATCATTCAGTGCTGAGCATACTCGTGCCTTTCCTATATTGCTAACAGCAGAAAGACTATGAGAAGAGCCATGGGCAAAATGAGAACAGTGGTATCATTTGAGCAAAGAATTTCTGTTCCCTGTCCAACGTGGTTAAGATTGACCTGGAAGAGCATGATATCATCCATCACCATATTTATGAGAGGTAAATGAGAGCGTTGATCAGAAGGGACTTGTGGTTTCTTTGGTGCAACAATCTCAAAAGCTTTTGGATGAGATGGGTGCAACTACCCTAGAACATGCCTTCTCGTGTGGCATTAGCCTACGTGGGGTGCCAGTAACAGGAAGCTCACAGAGGAAAGTTTGTTTTTCATCACCCTCAGATACTGCAGACCAGAGGCAGCACTGTGGTCAGAACATAGGTATACGAGATCTGACATATGATTTCAACATGAGACCCAACACCTGAGCCCAAGCCACATGGTAAGAAGTTCACCAATGTTAGTCCAGAGCCCTGAATTCACCCTTTGCCTGAACTGAGTGAGCATCAGACACAATTAGCTTGCCAGGCTATTCTGAAAGCCTAATTGTATGTAATTGTGAACAAAGTAAGACGCTGGCTTGAAGGGAGCAATTCTCTCTCCAGGTCACCCTCCAGGAAGCAAGGCCCAGCCCAGAGCCCTGGGATGACCTCATCGGCATGAATCCTGGAGCTCTGTGCAGCCCTTATTTTACTCCAAAGAGCAGAGACTGCCTGGATCTAAGGAAGTTATTGGTCCACTATGAGCTCCAAGTGGACAGTAATGAGTCTGTTTTACTACTGCCAAATACTGAATAAATACTTCGAACGTGAGTGGATTGGAACTTGACTGCAACGCAGATGAAAAATTAGTGAATTATAACAGAAATTTAACTTCTGGGCGTTCCTCTTCCTCAAATTTAAAGCATACAGATGATCTACAATTTACTACAGTTCCACGTACAGCTTTTGGACCTTGCAGTATTGTGAGAGTAATACACATTCAGGAGAAACCGTACTTTGAATTTTGAAATTTGATATTGCAATCAAAAGATCAAAATTTTGGGCTAGCAATATGCTGTATGATACTGTCTTGCAAGACTGGGCAGCAGCAGCAAGCCACAGCTCCCAGACAGTCACACAATCTCAAGTGTCAGCAACCAATACTCAACAGTGTACTGTGCTGCCAGATGGTTTTGCCCAGTTGTAGGTTAACGTAAGTGTTCTGAGCGTGTTTAAGGTAGGCGAGGCTAGCTATGATGTTCTATAGGTTAGGTGTGTTAAATGCATTTTCAACTTACGATATCTTCAACTAATTACTAATTTTGACGTTTTTCTCATAAGTTGAATAGCATCTGCATATCGCAATTTTCTCATAAGATTTTTTAAAGTGTTAATGTGATAAATTATATTAAGTGCTTAGATGAGTGTCTGACTCAGAGATGCATTTGATGTATATTTGTTTAGAAAATGAATGAATTAACCCATAAATAAAAAAGTGTTTTGTTTTTGTTTTAGTTTTTCTGCTGGCAGATCTTTATTATTTATTTTATGATTTATAACTCTATCATGACTTAAAAAGTTAAATTTAGAAATGGTAGATTCTGGCCCTGTTTGGTTGGTCTGCTGGGTAGTATATTGATTTCATCTCCTATACTTTTTTCTTTTTTTCTTTCTTCCTTTCAGAATGGCACCTGTGGAGTTCCAGGCACTAGTGTCTAGCTTAGTGTCTACACACAGTAGATACTTAATAAATTTGAGAACTTGATTGATTTCACTGAGATAGTGAAACTAACTGGTTTTATTGGTAGTACCCTAATCTTAGAGCTTGCCAAGGTCTGAATCGGAGTTCCTAGGATTTTTCATCTTCCCTAAGTGTGCAGTGTCCTTGAACTCTGACAAACATCTGGGTTCCCATTAAAAGATCTAAGCAGTGAATTTAGAGGAGTTGATTTCTTTGTAGCTGTTTCCATTTCTTTCATCTACTTTTTTAAAAAAGCACTCT
>PVKV010003264.1:130486-148312 GCA_004027835.1 Alouatta palliata
AAACCCCGTCTCTACTAAAAATACAAAAATTAGCTGGGCATGGTGGCATGTGCCTGTAGTCCCAGCTACTCGGGAGGCTGAGGCAGGAGAATTGCTTGAACCCAGGAGGCGGAGGTTGCGGTGAGCCGAGATCGCGCCATTGCACTCCAGCCTGGGTAACAAGAGTGAAACTCCGTCTCAAAAAAAAAAAAAAAAAAAAGCACTCTCAGACTCAAAGATTAGAGAAAACATAACTTAAGAATTTGAAACATGTAAAAAATGATTTTTTGTCTGAAGGTATGAGCATTCTATAACAAGCAGTACAATACTGTACATTTAATATAGCTATAGGATTCTAATTCAAATTAATAAAAATATACAGAGACTACTTTTCATATCATAGCTTACCTTGGAAAATCTTTGAGGGTTAAGATTATTCTTTTATGCCTACATAAAACCCTCAGTTTCTGGAATATTTTGTTTTAAAGTAACAACCACCATTTGGAAAAAAATGTATAATTTCTTGATAGATGAAAGCTAGAAATATCTCTGCAGAGGTTTGGAATATTCCAGAAGAAAATAAAAGAAAGTATATAATCTTGTTTGAACTTGAGGTGAAAATGATCAAAATGTGTTTTCCTTTTAATTTTTTGTTTCTATTTAAAATGTCATTGGTATGTGAAGGCACACTACTGTGAATCAAAACTCCAGCTACATGTCTCTCACCTTGCATATGATTGGATTAAGAGGGCAGCTGTCAGCATGATTTTCTGAAATAAATTCAGGAGTCTGATAATCTCCACTGTATTTCCAGCTACCGAAGATGATGCTATCAACTTCAATACTAAGTGTGAAACTTCCTCCTTCTAGCTCAATCTCCTCTGCAGAGAATGTCATAGTTTTCTTCAATGTATCCCCGTGATTCAACCTGAAAATGAACATCAGGCTAATTGGCATAGGATGGTGGATATTTGAGTGTCTACTTTGTTTCCTTTCCTAAGGAAAAATGGAATGTAAATAGATATGAAATGAAAGTTTCATCATGAAGGATACATAGTCGAACAACAGGAATAATTTCCTTCATTACTGATAACAAATAAGTAGCAATCCTGATCTACTAATTTAAAAAATAAAGTTTTTTTTTTTTTTATGAAATCTCCTGAAGTATACATTACTTAGAAATCCTGAAACAGTGGTAACGGCCCTTATGCTTTTGATTGTTATAATGTTCGTCTGTCACTATAATGTTCTTGAATGGAGAACACTTGGTGAATAGGATTCATTTCTGCAGGTTCTCACCATCAAACTTGTGAAAAATATCAAAATATCATGCATTGAATGATCTGGTAAAGGCAAACTATACTCAAAGGGTGAGGGAAGGTTTGCTTTAACTCTTCTTTACCTACTTTTCTTGTTTGAATTGAATTTTGATAACAGAAAGCCTCTACATTTCAAATGTTTACAATTTCTGGGCATAGTGGCTCATGCCTGTAATCCCAGCACTTTGGGAGGCAGAAGCAGGTGGATCACCTGAGATTGGGAGTTCGAGATCAGTCTGACCAACATAAAGAAACCCCATCACTACTAAAAATACAAAACCAAGCTGGGCATGGTAGTGCATTTCTGTAATCTCAGCTACTCAGGAGGCTGAGGCAGGATAGTTGCTTGAACCTGGGAGGTGGAGGTTGCAGTGAGGTGAGATTGTGCCATTGCACTGCAGCGTGGGCAAGAAGAGTGAAACCTTGTCTCAAAAAAAGAGAAAAGTTTGCAATTGTCAATTACTCTATGCTGTATGCTTTTTTTAAATTGCATTTTAGGTTTTGGGGTGCATGTGAAGAACATGCAAAATTGTTGCATAGGTACACACATGGCAGTGTGATTTGCTGCCTTCCTCCCCATCACCTGTATCTGGCATTTCTCCCCATGCTATCTCTTCTGTATCTTGAAATTGTAACTGGTTGTAATCTCATTAACTGACTTTTACTTCATTGGTGCTCATTCAGCCATTTTCATGCTATGTGCATGTAGTTTACATTATCAGTGAAGAATGTAACCCCCCCACAGGATCCAGCATGTGATGTTTCCCTCTTGTGTCTTTGTGTTCTCGTTGTTCAACATCCACTTATGAGTGAGAACATGTGGTGTCTGGGTTTTGGTTCTTGTATCTGTTTGGTGAGAATGATAGAGATGTGGCACATATACCCCATGGAATACTACGCAGCCATAAAAAAGGATGAATTCAGGTCCTTTGCAGGGCTATGTAGCCTTATGGCCATGATTCAGTGAAATAATTTACTGAATAATTGCATCTGCCAAATGCTCTACAAACATTATCTTATTTTATGCCTACAACTGTCTATACTAGATATTATTATCATCACCTTATAGAGATATTATAATTCAATCAGTGTAGCCCTGTTATTTTTTTTTCTATACTTGCCATTTTTTCTTTAAAATATCTTCTGTTATTTGGATGTTCAGATCTTGTTTATAAGCTCCCTTGACTCAGTGAGTGTGTTAGGGTTATGCTTATGCTTAAAACCAGCTCTCACTCATGATAATTTAATAATAAATATAAATTAATACATTTCCTAAGAGCAGTTTTGTGATAAACCTATATCACATAGATATCAGTCATGGAAATTAGAAATAATTATATTTTCTCGACTTGTCTATTAAAACATTCAAATCTGGGGAAATATCCTAAGAATCCTATAAATAAGAAAGATAATAGCAAAAGACATTATTGACTGTCAAAGATCATAGTTTTCAATAGGCCATTTTGGTCTTTCTTTTCTGAAAAGAAACTTGCATCTTTTTTTTTTTTTTAAGAAAGTCATTAGTTGGTTGACACATCTTAGAATTTTGTCTTATTTAAAATAATTACTTAATAGAAGTCCTTTTAAAAAGCTACAACCATAATTGAAATACCACACATTAGAAAAAAGGCTATAATATAATTGGCATCAGAACCACAGGCTGTTGGGCTAAGAAGAAACTTGAGCAATCATTCAATCAAAACTCCCCAAGGTAGAGGTGAGAGAATTGAGCTGCTTGCTCAAAACACAGAGTGGCAGAGTTAGAATTAGAACCTTGGTCCTATGTCCTTAAAATATATGTAAAATATTGGAGGAGGATGAAAAAATTGCTTTTAAAACTTTGTATATTTTGCATAAAAATATTCTAGTATAACAAAAATGTCAACTTGCTCCATTTAAGTTGAGCCACCATTAATGTAACTACGTTCACTCTTTGTGTCACAGTCACTCTTAGGTCAGTTCTACACTGTAGGTGCTTCATTGAAACACTCTCATTTATGCACTGGGCAGCCTTTCAGTTTGCTATTGGTTGCATTCATTGAATACATGAATGAATAATGTTACATAAAGAGAGTTTCACTTTGAAATTGTTTCTAATAAAACCTAATCCCAAGGGAACCTGCAGTAATAAATGGAACCTGGAACTCTTGTCCAAGTTGTTCTGAAGAGGAACTCATTCAATTCAGAGGATGGTGGTACTCCATCCAAGAACTGGTGGAAAGCGTGATTGCAAGGAAAACCCTATGTCTTGTAACCACTCCTTTTCTTATTCTTCTCAATATCATCATAGGATAACATTCAGGATATCAGACTCTCCTGAAAATGTGGGGAGAAATAAGGGTTAATATTGTACCAATAAAAATAGCTTAGAAAAAAATATTAAATATTCCTTGTTCTAAAGCATTCTCTTTAGCCACTGGACCACAAGAGAGTTATCCTCTGGTTACCTTGTTGACATGTTCTGTGTGTGTGTGCACACGTGTCTGTCTATCTCTCTCTCTCTCTTCCGGTCCCTTCCCTTCTTTCTCTACCAACTTCTTCCTCTCCTTCTCTCCTTCTTCTTCTCTTCTTTTCTTCTCCACTCTTCCACCATGAAATTCTCATTAATTTATTATTCAGTACAGTTTAACTATGGCTTTTGTCTACTTCATTATCATATAACTGGGGTTCAACTTCCTCCTTAATAAAGTTCTGTGCTTCTAGTAAATTTGGAAACAAGGAGTTTTGCCTCACATCTGCTGCTGAATCCGTTTCATACTGCAGCAGCTAATTTTACTGCCTAGCCCTCTTATTCCAAGTGATGTATCAGGTAGGCATTATCCTACACAAGAATGTTACCTTATTTACAAGCATCTAGACTAAATGTGTTGCACCATGTTTTTTATCTGATAGACCTCATTTATAATCTTGTTCTGTTTTCTCTTTGCATGTGTCACTATTTGGCTTTGGTATTATCCAATCCAATGCTTGCTTTTTTATTTACTGAATCAGGATGCATCTGATTCTTATTCTGTTTTTATACCATCATAGTGGGTGTTATTTAATATGTATTTTAGAATTACATGACATCTTTTGAAATGGAAAGACCCTAAGGACTGAAACAAATTCGTGGTTGTAATCTGGAGACTTCTCAAATTCATATCCAGAACCAATTCATCATTTCCAATCACAGGTTGTTTTCCTCCTTGGTTTCTGTGATATAACCATACATGACTGTAGGGGGGAGCCCCAAAAGTGCCGTGGGAAGGGTCTGATGCCTCAGCCTGCTCCCATATGAATATTGACTTAGGAAAGAATTAGAAATGTAGGCACATAGTTATTCCTTTATATAATCATATATAATCTTATAGTTACTCACTTATAATCAGAAAGATATATACTCAATATGACCTTTAATTTTACTAATGGCTATTGGGTTATGAAGCAAGGAACTGAGGTGACATTGTGAACAAAGTGATCCTGAGGCAAGATGCTCTAAGCCCTCTGTCATGCCCACCTAAGGGCTGCTGGAGGGCGCCTCGGCTGTGCGGCAGTGCCAGTGCTGTGAAAGCGCCCGCTGTTTAGCCAGCTAGGGAAGGAGAGGTCCAAAGTGACCGAGACATCTCCTTCCTGGGGAAGCTAGGAGAAAACCCTGCTTCTCCAAGCTCTTGTGGCAAGGCCTGATGGCTGTCAGGGAAGCCTGCAGGCATCTGGGGGCTTAACTGTCTATGTTACTCTGTGCTTCAGTGGTCATGTTCCACGTCTACTCTCACGCCTGCTTCTGCACCTGGTTTCTCATTTCCCAGAAGATAAGAATGTCCTTGACATTTCTAACAAATATATGAAGAGCACTAATTCATTAAGTTTTCTCCTTGCCTCGGCTACTTGAAAGTATTGGGCCCCCTATCTCCAAGACCGTGATTTACCTGACCCTATCACTGGCCACCTTTACCTCACTCTCCCTTTCCTACCCACTGCTTTGTACTCAATAGAAATCAGAGTGTCCAGGTACTCCGGGCCACTGCGGGTCTCCGTGCTTTGGTTGGCATTGGATCCCTGGGCCCAAACTCTCTTTTCTCTGTCCCTGTGTCTGTGTCTTTTTTTTCTACAGTTTCTCGTCTCTGCACCAGCAGGGAGGGGCTCACAGAACCCTATAGGGCCGGATCCTATACATGACCAGTCATAATACATGGGAATCACTCTTGCTTATGCTCTTTCTTTAATTTTTAAATCCAGATCTTTGCCAGAGGCTGTATGCTAAGTGTAGCCATTAAGTAGCCCTCGAATCATCTCTTTTCAGTCTACCTATCTGCCAACACCTGGACACAGCCTGTTAAACAGTTTCCCTGTTTCTAATATTGATTCTGTTGACTTAATTCTTCACATTGCAGAAAGAATATTTCTAACACAGAGATTTTAGTGGGTAATTCCTTTGCTTAATTCCATGGCTCTTGCTTTTATGATATAATCTAAGGTTACAAGGCAAATCCAACAGTCTAGTTATCATGCATTTATTTTTCCTTTTCCCATTACCAAGAACCCCTGGTTTCTGTTGGCCCCCCATGGTTTCAGGGAAGCTGATTCCATCTAGGCTCCAGAGATTGAGGAGGAGACCTAGGCTAGGCCATTCCAATACCTGCCTTTCATGTGATTTTTGAGTCATTCCAAATGAATCTCAAGTTTTTTGCTATAAGTAGGAATCATCTTCCTTTTTTTTTTTTTCCCTATGCTGGATGAGAAGGAGAAGAAAGTAAGCCTGAAAGCTGCTGGCAGTCATTTTCAGACCACCAGTATGGAGGCTGGGATACCAAGAAGGAAATCAGTGTCTAGAAATTGGATCTGAGAAAAGGAAAGAACAAACTAGTCCCTGGTCTGAGTGTTTGCACAACCAGCTCAGCTCAGGATTTAGAGGTGATTTTTCCGTTGCATGGTGCTGAAAGTGTCTCCTGAAAACATCTCAGGTGCTGAAAGTGTCTCCTGAAAACATCTCAACTTATACCCCTCCTCCAGCATTTTTAACTCCAAAGTAGAATTGCATAGACTTTCTTTCAGAACATTCTTTCTTTCATTCCTGGGCCTTTGCACATACAGTTCCCCTTATGTTGAGAAGTGTTCATTCCTTTCTGCCTCACTCTCAAAAACTTGGCTAATCTCCTGATATGTTTCAAGTCTGAGTTTCCATTTCAGAAAGCTTTCTCTGAATTCCAGAATTGCTACTGCTGCTTTGCTCTCTGTCACACTGTTTGTGACACTGGTCTTTTCTGCTTGCTTATACCTTCAGTTAACTGTGGGATCTGTCATGAAGGGACCAGGTCTGTATTGTTCATTACTGCATCTTCATGCACCTAGTTCATGGCACATGATAACCATTAATGTATTCATTCAGCAAATACTAATAAAACACCTAGTATGGACCTGGGACTCTTCTAAGATCTGGATATAAAACAGTGTATATTATAGAGTCCTATCATAGAGTTCATATTCTATTGGGGGGATACAGACAACACGATAATAAAACAAAAAAATATGTAACAGGTTAAGGGGTGGTAATTGTTATGAAGATAAATAAATCAGGAGAAAAGCAGAGTAAATGAAAGAATTAACTTCAAAAATGGGTTCCTTTTTTAGTTTTATACTACAGTAAATTTTGAGAAACTTAATTGTTCTGGCCACTAAACTGTTTTTAGCCATTATGTTCTAAAGAGAATACTTTAATTTTTAAAAATGTTTAGCGGTTGGAAAGACTTTGTTTAATCATTACCTAACAATTCTTTTATCAAACCTCCCTCCACTCCCTCCACTATTTTTAATGCAATAAGATCACAAAGTAATATTTTAAATCAATTAACCATCCTTTTAGCTTTCTATTCACTGTGTTTGATAGTTCAGATTATTATTAAAGTATAGGTTACTATAACATAGAATAATAAAGCATAGGGAACATTTATGAATATTTAAATTATCCAATCATGTCTTTGAACAATTTGTCAGCTTAAAATTACCTTTCAAATGATTCTCCAAAGTCACTTTCTCATTTTCTTGCCAGAATCATGAATTATAAATTATAGTACCTATGAGACAAGACAAAAAGAGGTACTTCATGACATATTTGAAGTGGTTTTAAATTACCCTAATTTCAGTTTTTGAGTTCTAATATAATTTTCACTGAAACTACATACATATACTATAATAAAGGCGAGAGGATTTTGTTGTTATGAATACTTATTGACCTTTCGAAAAGATGCAAAAAAAACTCACTTTTTTCTTCAAATTCCAGTCATTTGGAAATCCAACTTTCTAGTATAGCAGAAACATTTTGCTTCTCTTATATGTGCTTAAGATTTTGTACATTTATGGATTTCTAGTTTTCTCTAATGCCTATTGGCCCTTGCAATATTTGCACAAATATCTAGCATATCACAGGCATTTTGCATAAAGAGTGGTAGAAAATACTGTATTTAATCAATACATATTTATAATACCTATTATGTGCCAATCACAGTGTGTACATTACTGTCAATTATTTGAATGACTAAACTGGAGAACCCTTGAAGTATTTACACTTAGGCAGATGTAAGACAGTGTAAGAAGTTTGCTTAAATGTTTCAGATCATTAGTGCCCTTTTGGAAGCTAGTTACCAAATGGGCACTGCCAGTATGCACCTTGTGAAACTGAACCCTACTTTTCCCGGTGACCCAGGCAAGGTGTGCTGAGTAAGAAGGAAATTCTAGAGGCATAGATTTTATGCTAAGCCAAGATTATAGGACAAAAATGTAGCAGGTATTTGAAAACATCACTGTTGTAAGGTAGAAGGAGTGAAATGCCAGTATTGCCCAAGTCTTTTCACACTTTACCAATTATATAAATATTTAAGCAAAACTCTAATTTTATCATATCCATTAAAGTCTAGATATACTTGGGGGTTCCCCAGCTTAGTCATATTTACACCTTTGTGTAGTGCCCTCCCACATTGTGCCAGGGGGTTGTCTGTGTGAGCAAATGGCAGAAGAGTGGGTAAATGACAGAAGTGGTCTTCTTGTGTAATTCCAAGTGTAGGTTGTAAAAGATTGCAGCTTCTATCTCGATGTCTCACTCTCCTGAATCACTTCCTCTAGTGAAAGTCATCATGTTGTCTGGGTAGCTCTGTAAAGGAGCCTGGGAAGGGAAGAGTTTCAGTGAACTTGGACATGGATTCTCAGCCCCTTTAGACTACTGCAGTCCTGGCTGGCTTGACTGCACTCATGAGAGATCTTGAGCCAGAACTACTCAGCTAAGCCCTATTTGATGTCTGACCATCATCAGTTGTCTCGTGAGATAATAAATGTTTGTTAATTTAAGCTGCTAAGTTTGAGGATCTTTTGCTATATAGCAATAGATAACTAAAATGCCTGCAAAGTATTCAATTTTGTCCATTGGTTTTACAAACTTGGCCAGGGGTTCAGCACAATAAATTTTCCATAACTAAGATCTCTTCTTAGGGTGAACTCAGGAAAACTTGCAAAGACTTGCCATTTTTCATTGAAGTAGGAAATACTTGTTACCTTATTTTTTCAGCTTTCCTTCCTCTTAAACCCTTACATATGTCTTTAAGGAAGGAAGGGAAGAAAAGAGGAGATGAAAGAGGAATTGTTAGGGAGCATATTGGCTGCTTGCTATATTCCAGGCCTTGTGCTAGGCACTTTACATATGGCAACCAATTTAATCTTGTCAACAATGTCAACAAATCCTGGCAAATTCCTTTTTACTTAGAGAAATTAGATGACATTGTACAACTAAAACATTTTATAGCCAGAATGCAAATGTGGGTCTGTTTGATTCCAGTTACTGTGATTTTACATTACACGAAGCTGCTAAATAAATCTATCAAAGACTTAAGTCTGTAATATAGAGATACTAATCTTTTCCAGCTCAGTTGGAGCTTCTGTTTAAATGTTTGGAGTATTGCTCCTAAATTTATACATATATATACACACACATCTATATTTGATATAGGTATAGATTTTATGGGAGGATAAAATGAGAAAGCAAGCTCATTTTATCCTCACAAACAAAGCTTTCACAACTGTAAAGCATCATGTAGATATAAGACTTGGTCTAATTTTTATAGATCTTGCAGTGGATGTTAAATACATATTTACTAAAGAATAAAACTGCTGAATGGGAGGGGAGTTTATCCTTCTTTATGCAAAATGAATCTTAATACACATTTGTTTAATAGTGTGTGTATTTTTACAAGATAACATGTATTAAATTTTTTCTATACCATAGATCTGATTATTGGGTACTGCATGTTTGTGTCCATCAGAATCATATGTTGAAACCCTAACTCCAATGTGCTAATGTGGTGGGATTTTAGGGAGACAACTAGATTATTAATGTGGAGGCCCTATGATGACATTAGTGACCCACATTCAAAGAGGAAGAAAGCTAATTCTTAATCTCCTCTCTTCCATGTTAGTATACAAGGAGAATACAGCCATCTGTAAACCAGAAATTTGGCCCTCATCAGACACTGTATCTGCTGACACCTTGATTTTGGGATTTCCATCCTCTAGAACTTTGCGAAGTAAATGTTTTTGCTAAAGTTATCCAGTCTATGGTATATTTGTTATAGCAGCCTAAACTGACTAAGACATATATATACTTATTTTTTGCACTGAGAATCTATTTTTGATTTCTATATAAGCTGGTGAGAAAAAAACTCAAGTCATAATGTGTTAACGCTGTGCATCATCTGAAGTACAGGAATGTGGATGAAATAGTTATTTTAAATTGCTGAAAACATATGTTAATGTAAATTTTCGTTATTTTATCTTCTATGCAAATTTGTTTTAAATGTGTATATCATTTTATTACTGCTTCATGTTAGCTGAGGCATTACCAATGTACACTTCTGTGACTGGTTTGCTTCAATTAATATCAAAATTATTTTGCTTCAGTTGATATCGTAGTAGAATTTCAATTGTTCCTCTTAACTGATTATATTGTTGCTAATATTTGTTCTACTTTCCTGGTGTCACCTCTAAAAGCAGCTACATTTATTGACAAAGTTTCGTAACCTATGTTTACAGTTAGGTGAGTGAACCACTGAATAATTCTACTTGCAACTTCTTCGTTTCTTATAGAGACATTTAGATTCATGTAAGAAGCCTAAGAATGAGTGTTTGGAGACTGGCCCTCCATACTCACTTGTGTAATTTTAATGAGCCACAAATAAAATCTCAGTATCTTTATAGGTAATATAAATACTTGTAAAACAAGAATAATACTTTTTGAAATTATTTTGAGGTATGTGATACAGAAAATCAATAATTTATATATATATTTTTCTATACATGATGAGTTAAGACTAGAGCTTAATCAACGGACAAAGTTTCTAAGCTAGGATGAAGGGTAAGGTTCATACTTGTCATTCAAATAATAGGTCATTTCTTCCTTTCAAAAGAGATAGAATTATGTTGGCCCCATATTTACTAAATCCTTTATACATGTATAATGAATAAATAATCTTTAAATTAATAAATGAATTAATGAAGCTAAAGAGGCCATCAATGTGCCCATTATCCAGGTTACTTTATTATAACAGAATTGGGAGCCACTGAACGATTTTAAAGAGGATATTAATTGATGAGTTTTGGATTATTGAAAGATCATCTGACGGCAAATGGGTTAAATTGGAGGTAATAAAACTGATCAGATGGCTAATCCAGACAAGAGGTGCTAGTTAGCAAGAATGATTAGAATGATAATTCTGAACAGTTAGCATCTATTAGCAAGACTTTTGGCTGCAAGTAGTGGAAAGCCCAACTTGCAGTGGTATGTTATTAGAAGTTTTTTTTTCACGTAACAAATGTTCTATAAATAGATGGTGCCTGAAGTTGGTTCTATAAGTTGTAAAGACAAGTGTCTTTGTAGTTCTTTAGGAAATCTTTTGCTGTATTGAATAAAATAAATTGATGCAGAATAATGGCAGAAGGATAATGGTTCCTAGGTAGATATGTCCCTTTTTACTGGGGAAAAAAATAGATTTTCCAGAAGTCCCTTCATCACACTCCCCTTTCAGTCTTTTTGACCAGATCCAGTGGCCATAGACACCCCAACTTCAAGGGAGATTGGGATATCAAGGAAAGGAATGGCCATGATTCATTATCATCCATCACTAGGATGTCATGTTGTTTCCCTAATTTAAATTATGGTTCTGTTAGCAAATAACACAAGGAGAGTAGGTACTGGAAGGGAATTAACAGTGTTGTCTACAGTTGTCCATTTCAGTCCAAGTAGCACAGTGTAATAGATTTCTCTAATTGTCTGTACTTAGATGTAAACTTACTGCTTCACTGGCTGACTGATATTCATGAATGTTTATGATAACCTTAATTAGTGAATACATAACCTAAAGAGATGTGAAAATTAAAAATAAATTGGCTTTCTGGGCAAGATGGCTTTCACCTGTAATCCCAACACTTTGGGAGGCCAAAAGGGGCAGATTGCTTGAGCTCAGGAGTTAGAGATCAGCACGGGAAACCTGGTGAAACTTTGTCTCTACAAAAAACACAAAAATTAGCCTGGTGTGGTATAACATGCCTGTAGTTCCAGCTACTTGTAGGGTTGAGGTGGGAGGATTGTTTGAGCCTGGGGGCTTAAGGCCATATTGAGCCATGTTGGCACCACTGCACTCCAGCCTGGTGACAAAGCGAGACCCTATCTCAAAAATAAGAATAAAAATAAAAAATAAAATGGCTCAAGCAATTTATAATTTTCCTTATCTTCCATTTTTATTTAATATTTTCCGTAAACTCAAGCTGCACCAATCAAAGCATCTCTCCCTTTAACCTGACTGTGGGAAAACTTTTTACTTCCATGACAATACATTGCATGAGAAGATATTGAAATGAAGGGTTTATAACTAGAATGTCGTGGAATACCATATCATTGACCTGCCTTTAAAATTGGACATTATCTGGATATTTTATAATTATAAAATTTTTTTAATCAAGGCAATTGCCTTTTCTCACAGCAGTAGTTCCCCAATAGGAGTGAAATCGTATGATTATGCAGGATTGCACAATCTACTAGGGTTCTTTGGCAACAACTGATCAAAGGACATTAACTCCAGGGAGCGTTAATCAGGCTTGAAGAGCTGTGGCATCTGGCATGTTAATCAGGGATTTTTATAAAATCGGTGAAAACAAAATAACTCCTATGTGTTTTTAATTAGCTTAAGAAAATTGAATACCGTGGGCCTTTAAATGTTGGCAGTTTAATAATTTAATAAACAGGAATGAAGCTCTTTGTCCATAGAATTGAATGTATTATTCAATTCCCTAAGGTACATAGAAAATACCTTAATTCCTTGCTGTATAACAATAACTACTTAATTCATCTTTAAGGTAAATTGGACTATCTTGAGCAGTTTGGTTAGGGAGCATTATTTTGAGTGGAAATATATTCACCTAAAACTCGTAATCAGAAAAAAAGAAGTTACTTCAGTCAATGCAATTCCATTTAGGGCATATTTTCTACGGTTATATTTTCTACTTCTATATTTTATATTTACATATAATATATTTTTATTGTATGCCATAAATAAAAAGATACAAATAAGTATGTCTTATTTCATAAAGTGCTTATATGTTAAATTATAGGCTAAATGAAAATATCCCTCTCTCCTTTTTAAAAAAAAATTTCCATTATGCTTTTCTTCTTTATTTTATTTTATTTATTTCAGTAGTTGTTTGGGGAACAGGTGGTTTTTGGTTACGTGAATAAGTTCTTTAGTAGTAATTTCTCAGATTTTGGTACACCTGTCACCCAAGCAGTTTACATTGTACCCAATGTGTAGTCTTTTATCCCTCACCATCCTCCCACACTTCTCCTCGAGCCCCCAAAGTCCACTATATTATTCTTATGCCTTTTTGTCCTCATAGCTTATCTCCCACTTATAAATGAGAACATACGATATTTGGTTTTCCTTTCCTGAATTACTTCACTTAAAATAATTGTCTCCAACTCCATCCAAACTGCTACAAATGCCATTATTTTATTCCTTTTTTATGGCTCAGTAATGTTCCATCATGTATATGTACCACATTTTCCTTATCCACTCATTAGTTGAAGGACATTTAAGCTGGTTTTATATTTTTGCAGTTGTTAATTGTGGTGCTATAAACATGAATGTGCAAATGTCTTTTTCATATAATTACTTCTTATCCTATAGGTAGATACCCAGCAATGGAAAAAATATCTCACCCTTCTAAAAATGGAAAACAAATTAATGTTGTAATTTCTAGAGTCATTGCAGTTAAATTTATGGAGGTGATCTGAGAGACCAGCTTCCTAGCCCTACTGATCTTACAGATGAGGAAATACAAAATCCAGCTCATTGAGTTACCGGCTCATGATCTCAACAGTCAATACTAAGACCACAATCTTCTAATACTCAGTGTTTTCTGTTGATCCCAGTTTAATTTTCCTTAATATATAGATATAATCTGATGTTAGATATGTTAACTGTATCTAACATCAGATAGTTGAGGCTGATCTGTTAAGCACTCCTTGGCCCTCAATTTGTAGAAGGATGGGATCTATGAACAAGTGAGAAGCAGTTGACAGGACATCCGTAGGGTTACATTTCGTTCATTCATTCCTTTATTCATATAATATTAACAGACATTTATGGAGTATTTGACAATTACCATGTACTATTTGAGAAACTGGAGGCATATTAGTGAATAAAATGGATATAACACTTGTTCTTACGGCAGTTGCAATTAGAGAAAATGTGGAGAATATGCAGATGAAAGAATAACCAATAAAGTATGTACTTCTTGAAAATATTCATTCTCAACACTCTGCTACGGTGTGATTTTCCAGTTTTGAGAGATCCTACCCATTCTTTGAAGGAAATACAAATTCTGTTATACTTAGTATGTTTTAAAGTCTTAAGGACAGTGGACAACTGCAGGGAAACATTAGGGTGGAATAAGATACTTAAATGTGTATAGAAGAGACAATATTTTACTTTAGCTGCACTTTGGATGATGCATTGGGTTAGGGAAGGTGATATAATCAGAAGCAGAGAGCACAAAGTGGATTGATAGAAAAATACTGGTGGTGGAACTGGCAGGACCTTATGATTGAATCAATGAATAGGTTCAGGAGTGTGGAGACTAAAAATGGGACCAGCCGTATGTAATCTGAAGCTACAATTTTTTGAAGAAAATATTGAAGCATAATAAATGCAAAGATGATTATAATTATAGGTGTTATTCCCTGTTGCTATAAGTTGGAAATGCAGTATTTTTAAAACAGTATTTAAAGGTGATTTCCATAAAACATATCATTCATTAAGATAGCCTTCAGATATGATCAACATGTAAGCACTGGTTGAGATTTTTGAAGTGTCACAATTGCTCCACACCTGGTTTTATTTACAAACGATATTTATTTAGACAAAAGTTCTCAGGAAACCAGCAGCCCTTCATTCTACACAGTGTGGTTGGCTAGTTCAAACCTAATAAACTGCTTCTATAAATATTTACCCGAAAGGTAAAATGTGATATAATAATTTTTTTAAATATATGTTACATTGCTATTATGTATTCTTGCTGCTATGTGACATTAGTGCTACTCATAATCTTTTAATCTTATTATTCATTTTCCCATTGCTATCTAACCTTGGATCTTTCCATATTGTTGCATTAACGTTTTCTTCTTTCTGTCAGATTCTTCTGTCATTCCCACAGGTGAAATGTACAAGATCAACATTGGATTATTAAAATTAAACATAATATAACCAAAACATGATTTCACCATAATTTAATACATATTCACTAATGAATGGAAATCTTTTGTCTTATTGTACTCTAATGTCCAAGAAATGAAAATGTACAGAATAATTGCCAGTAGGAAAAAGGGGAAACAAATGAACTTATTACAGTGAGTGAATGAATGATCAATCTAGGAGTATTTCGATGTTATTTAATTTTGGTGAACTCTTTTGGTGCCAGTATTACTCAGTTATTTAAACTAAGTTACTGTTAATTTGAAGTAATGCTTATTTCAGAGCACAATAGATGACAAACATCAGTGGTACAGTAACAATAATTAGAATTTTTGCATCATCTTGGTGGATTAATATTTTTGATATTTTATTTCTATTCAATCATATTTAAAGAGGATTTGGATATTGCATTTTACAAAACACCTTTATATTCTTTACATATTTTTATTCTTCCAATAATTGTTAGAAAGTTATTTTAACCCTTATATATAAGAGAAAATTGAGACTTACTGCAGCTAAGTGACGTTTCTGACATCACACTGGTAAATATCAGAGTTTGCACTTAAACTTGGGCATACTGACTAAATCTTGCCCTTTTTCCTGTATTATGAGCTTGCTTTAAAAATGTAGTGAGATATGTTGTAGTGAATAATTTTCAATTACTCTAACATTCATGGAATGCTACTTATGTGCAGCACTGTGCAAAGTTCTGAGGCTAACACAAACATCTTATTGTCTCAGATATGGATAACTTCAATATATTATGGGATATGCCGTCTGATACATTTTGTTGAGTTAATATATCCTTCAATAAAGAATGTTCTTTTTTAAAATCAAGTTTATAAAAGCAAAATGAATGTCATCCCCTGCAAAAAGTGGGAAGAATTAAATTCCAATCTAGACGTTTCATTAGGTATCTCTGGTGGAACAGAAAATAACAGTCTGTATTGGTAAGTAGTCTGTACATACAGATGTTTTCTCCTCTGTGGTATTAAATTTGAAATACATTTTATAAGCATTAATACCTATGTACAGCACTCTGCCATTTGTTTGATTTTGCCCAGCTTTATTCAGCCAGATAAACAACATAGCACTGCTCATTGCCACATATTACATTAACTAGTGGGATATTACAACTATAATCATTACCTCTATTTAAACGAAGGACACATGTCTTTAAATACATATATTTTGAATAGTTTGAAAGATGAAATGTGAATATCTTTTTGCAGATAAGAAGACACATATATATATTCATTATATGTAAGTATGTATATAAATTTACATACATAAATATATAAATATAAATTAAAAAATATATATATATATAAAACTGGCTTCTATATAGTTTGGGGACAAGGTTATTTCTGAACTAGGAGTAGAACTTACTTTTTTGGTCCTCCAAAAGTAGTCCTAAAAGAAACTATGATTTTAAAACTAACTTTTGAATTTATTTATTGGAGATTAGCTTTAAATCTAAAATTCTTACATATAAAAATTTGAGAAGGATTGGCATTAATTCTTTAAACGTTTGTTGGAATTCACCACTAAAGTTATCTGGTCCTGGATTTTTCTTTGTTGGAAGGTTTTTGATTACTGATTTAATGTCCTTATTCATTATTGGTCTGTTCATATTTTCCTTTTCTTCAGAATACAGTCTTGGTAAATGGTTTGCTTCTTGAATGTATCACCATCTCCTAGGTCATCCAATTTGTTGATGTATAAAAATTTATAATTTTTTTATGATTCCTTGTATTTCTCTGGTCTCAGTTGTAGCGTCTCCTGGTTCATTTCTAATTTCATTTATTTGACTCTTCTTTTTTCTAAAAAAGTTAAATTTGTCAATTTTATCTTTTCAGAAAACCATGTTTTAGTTTTATTGACCGTTTCTATTGTTTTTCTAGTCTTCATTTATTTCTGTTCCAATCTTTATTTCCTTCTTTTTATTAACTTTGGTCTTAAGTTTGTTCTTTTTCTAGTTCCTTGAGGTATAATGTTTAGTTGTTTATTTGAATTTTTTTCTTCTTTCAAAGTGTAGGATTTATGGCTATAAATTTCTTTCTTGGTACTGCTTTTGCTATATTCCATAAGTTTGGGCATGTTGTGTTTTCATTTTCATTTGGCTCAAGATATGTCTTAATTTCTCTTTGGATTTCTTTTTGACCTATTGTTTCTTTAGGAGTATGTTGTTTAATTTCCACATATTTGTGAATTTTCCAATTTCCCTTCTGTTATTAATTTCTAGTTTCATACCCTTGTGAAATAAAATAACGATCTTGAAGAAGTATCTGCACCCCATGTTTATTGGAGCAATATTTATAACAGCAAAGATAATGTCCATGGACATAAGAATAAGGAAACTGTGCTATATACATACATGACTGTTATTCAGCTTCATAAAAGAAAGAAATTCTGTTGTTATGACAACATGGATGAACCTGGGGAACATTGTGTTAAGTGAAATAAGCCAGTCACAAAAGGACCAATACTACATGACTCTGCTTATAGGAGGTATTTAAAATGATGAGTTTGCATCCTTTGTAGGGACATGGATGAACCTGGAAGACATCATTCTCAGCAAACTGACACAGGAACAGAAAACCAAACACCGCATATTCTCACTCATAGACGGGTGTTGAACAATGAGAACACATGGACACAGGGAGGGGAGCATCTCACACTGGGGTCTGTGGGGGGGAAAAAGGGGAGGGACAGCAGGGGGTGGGGAGTTGGGGAGGGATAGCATGGGGAGAAATACCAGATAT